>JAWRVZ010000976.1:0-49168 GCA_037043235.1 Rhodeus uyekii
CCATATAACATATATTACATATATTAACATATATTTTCCCACATATAACCCGCAGACGCAGATAATCCGCATGCTCACTTAGCCAGCGGGTTTTGGGTTTTGTGTAAAAAATCGTTGGCATAACCTGCACCCATAGATTGATTGAATTTTTTTGTGTAAGATCACATTTCGAATTTCAAATATTGCTCGCATGACTTCAATTATCCATAACTGTTCAGCTCGGTACACAGTGCTTGAGCGCGAAATTCACACAATAAAAAAACGAACACAAGTCAGAATCAGAAGAAAAAAAACAAGGCATTCTCTCTCGCTGCGCAGCAGCTGCTCGCCCCTTTAAGAAGCGTCGGATGAGAGCCCGCCCTCATGGCAGCACAGCCAATCACATCTTCTTGCATGATTGACAGGTCAGACAGCCTATCAGCTCCAGCTGTCAGAGTGATAGAGGAAATAGAGCCATCTGTCAGAGAGACAAAGACAACAACCCTCGCAAGAAAGAAAAATAAAAATGTATTGATGTACATGATGTGAGTTATTAAATGAGAATGTACATGCTCGAGATTTCAGTATCTTTTTACACAGCAGTGTTGCCGCGATTTGTTTGATGAAGTGATCGGCATTCATCTAAAAAAATTTACATACACTGTAATGTGTTTGCTAACAACAAAAGGCATAGGTAAAACCACCACAATAAAAACCACCTTCGACTCTTGATACAAACATTTAATTAAATTCTCCAACAATGCACAAAGATTGCTCACAAAACAAACAAAAAATGTGCGGGATGCTACAGCGTGTTATCCCTCAGAGATCAACGACAGGGATTGAACTGTGAGCGGATCGCGATCCACGTGCAAGGCAAACTCAGCGCATGCGCAGTGAACTAGGTACGCAAATTAGTCACGAGATAACCATGTGAAGTGGCGACTTTGTCCCTGTTTCGTGGTCAAGATATTAGATTTCGGCTACATTAACAAATCGACATTAAAGAATCGAAAATACTAAGACAAATAGGGAGTTTGGCGGTTCCACTTCAAAAACGTCGACATAATAGGATTGGCGAGTTAACCGTGACTCGAGATATGTGAACTCCACTGTGTGTGTGTGTGTGTATATATATATATATATATATATATATATACTGTTCTGGCCGCAACCCACACCGTACAAAACAATCTCTGCTTCGGAGCCCTCTCTCATCTCTCACAACTCAACTCACTCTCTCGCCCCTCTGAAGTCCCACCCTCTTAAAGTGACAAGACTGTTAACTTAAAACTTATTGAACACATCAGATTAACTAGTTCCTTCAACATTTGTAACGATATTACAATGTGAAGAATAGCGATCACAATTAATGCAACAACACGAGGTAAAACCGCTGTAAATCATTTTTGTATATGATCTGTAAAGAGTTATAACTGTTATAGTATGCTGTTCTCAAAAAGTGCATGGCCCTTTAACGTCATTACGCCTTGGGTGCTGGACTGAGAACACACGTGAGCCTCATTAGTATTCAATGTGTCGTGTTGGTAACACATGCTCCGTTAATAAAGTTTCATCATATTCACAACAACTTATAAAATAATGCACTGTGGTGAATAATGCACCCAATCTGAGCGACACTGAGAGAATTAATGAGTTAAGGGGTGATAAAGGGATCTTTTCCACACAAAAATGCACGTGGGCGAGGGAATATTTTTCTTGCACACTGATACAATGCTCGTACACCGATTTGACTTTCCATGCTCACACACTGATTTCCTCATATACAAAGTCACTCGTAAACCGAGGTATTACTGTACAGTGATACCTCGGTTTACGAGCGACTTGGTGTACGAGCAAATCGGTGTACGAGCATTGTATCGGTGTACGAGAAAAAAATTACCCACACCCATGCGCATGTTTTGTGTGGAAACTCAGCATGGTTTGCGCATTTTTACAGGAAATATCCTAATGACAGCCTCTCATAACACAGTCACGGGGTTCCAACCCCTTTCTCACCCCTTAACTCATTAATTCTCTCAGCGTCACTTGGTTTGGCTGCATCATTCACCTCAGTGCATACTTTTATAAGTGATTTACAGCGGTTTTACCTCCTGTTGTAACATTAATTAATTGTGATCGCTATTGTTCACGTAGTGAAATATACACGTACAGTACCTCTAAGCAGTAACTGTCACAGTTCATGAATTCATTGTCTAGTTCTGCCTGTGTGTGTGTGTGTGTGTGAGAGAGAGAGAGAGAGAGAGAGAGAGAGACACACCTCGTTTTCATATCATCTGCCTATTTAGTTCACTTCTCTCCACTCTTCTCTTAACCAGTCCTTCGTTCGCGGCTCCAGCGCGTGTTTATTCGCGGCCACGGCTCCAGCATGCGTTCATTCGCGGCCGCAGCTCCAGCGCGCGTTCATTTGCGGTGCAAACCTGAAGTGCATTACAGTAAATTGTCAAGTATTTTTATAGTTTAATCGTCAATTATTAATTAGTATTTATATGAGATCTTAATGGTTATAATTTCAACTGTAATTAATAGGGTAAAACCAAAAAAATATTTAAAATGGGCATTTATGGTCGTGTGGAACGAATTAATTGATTTTAGTGCATTCTTATGGGGGAAAGTGTTTTGGTGTACGAGTATTTTGGTTTACGAGCTCGCTCTTGGAACGAATTAAACTCGTAAACCGAGGTATTACTGTATATATATATATATATATATATATATATATATATATATATATATATATATATATATATATATATATACAAAATAAGAATATATCTTAATTTGTTTTATACAAAAAGAAAAATTATTTCCAGTGGCACGTATACACAGGATCCCTTTATCATCTGCATAATGATATACAAGATATATTGACATATAAAGTTAGGTAGATTGTGAAGGCTTACAGTCTTGAAATCTTTACATAAGCTCCTCATCATGCTTTTTAATCAGAATGCTCCATTTTCAGATTTGCAGACTGTAATCTCACTGATCATCACTATGAAATTGTGGCTTCAGCTCTACAATCATCAAACTCTCCCCAGAGAGAACTGGATCTGAGTAACAATGACCTGCAGGATTCAGGAGTGAAGCTGCTCTGTGCTGCACTCAAGAGTCCAAACTGTCAACTCAACATACTGAGGTTTGACTTCACTGATCAATTAATTGTTGCCTTCATACAAGGTAATTTAGTAACTGGATGTATATATTTACATTGATGTTATATGCACAAACATTAGACAATGTATGACATTTCTGTCTGTATAGTGTTATGAATTATTGTTATTGTTAATTGTTAAGTTATTGTTGCTATACTGTTTAGATTGGCTGGCTGTAATCTCACTGATCAGTGCTGTGAAAGTGTGGCTTCAACTCTGCAGTCATCAACATCCCTCCTGAGAGATCTGGATCTGAGTGGCAATAAACTGCAGGATTCAGGAGTGAAGCTGTTGTTTGATGCTCTCCTGACTCCAAACTGTCAACTCAACATACTGTGGTATTTAACTCTTCTGTGTAAAATATACATGTAGAATATGTTACATGTAATACTGACATAGTCATATAAATAATCATTTTTTCAGATATGTCTCTTTTGTCTTGCTCTTAAGTGACTTATCTGGTTAAATTTAAAAGTACTGAGCAGCAGATTCTGCAACCTTTTACTAAACGCTGTACGCTGCAGTTTAATGTAGAAAACAATGTAAAAACTATCATTTACATTCTCTTTTGCTTTTCGTCAGAAATAAGGAAGAATATGATTTTTTTTAATAAATGAAAACACCACAGAAAGATTATTAGAGAGATGAAAATATAGTTATTTTCAGTACACTCATCACTATTCAAGACCTATGAAAACAAATATTTAAAAATCATTTGTGAGGCCTTAATAAACATTGAGTAAGCTTGTTGCAAATACTTACATAATAATTACATTGAAAGTCCATTCCAATGAATGTTACAATTGGAAAGTAAATGTACAAAGTGTTCTAAAAGTGGAGCATCATCCCCTACCATTTACACAGCTACATTTGCTCAAACTGGTAAATGTAAAAATATAGGAACTTTTGCATTGAACAAGGACGTACAGTAATAACTCGAGATTCGAGCATAATCCGTTCCAGGGCAGAGCTCGTAACTCGAATTGCTTGTATCTAGAATCATGTTTTCCCATAAGAAATAACAGAAAACAAATTAATCCGTTCCAGATCCGTAACAATGGAAAAATACATGTTTTTTATTGGTATAGGCACACACACACACACAATTATAGTACAGTAGTACCTCAAGATACGAAAGGCTCAACTTACAAAAAATCCAAGTTACGTAAGCAAAGACGAAAATTTTTTACTGCTCTACATACGAAAAGTTTTCAAGATACGAAAGGTTTCTGAAAGTCCGATATTCGCCCCATAACAATTTTGAAACTCGCGCCGCACGCCGCCATCTTAGTTATAGTAGACTCGCCACCATCCTCCTGCTCTCCCATTGGTTCCTGATGCTAGCCATGCCATGAGATACTTCTCTCTAATTGTGTCATGCTGAGACTCACACAAGACAGGTGAGTGACAACAGGTTTATTTGAGACAGCAGGTCAAGCAGCAGGTAGGCAGTAAACAAGGCAGATGTAAACACGGTGATCACAGAGATGGTAATGCTTATCTGGTTGTGGGTTGAAGATGGTACAAGGTAAAGAACCGGCAGGAACACGGAGAGAGTCTTTAACGGAGATCGACTGAGGGTCAGGTGCGAGGGTTCAAAGTAACTCGTGGGG
The DNA here is from genome assembly GCA_037043235.1 of Rhodeus uyekii. Taxonomy (NCBI): domain Eukaryota; kingdom Metazoa; phylum Chordata; class Actinopteri; order Cypriniformes; family Acheilognathidae; genus Rhodeus; species Rhodeus uyekii. Next base: position 4,769 of record JAWRVZ010000976.1, read on the forward strand.
CACGAGTGAGTCCCGGTATCTCTGATGAGACCAGACACAGAGTGAGTGCAGCGTGAGTGTTTTATGGTGCAGGGGTGATTGGGAACAGGTGCTAGTAATCCGGTGATGAGGAGCGTGTGGGCAGAGTGTAGGGGGAGCCTGGTGCCGGGGGCGTGGCCGAGTCCGTTACAGTACCCCCCTCCCCACGGGCAGCTCCGGAGGACCGTAGCTGACGGCGACGAGGACGGCCTCGGCCCCGAGGTGCCGGTCGGTCAGGGTGCGCAGCGTGGAAGTCCTGTAAGAGTGTGGGGTCCAAGACGTCGTCCCGAGAGACCCAACACCGTTCCTCGGGGCCGTATCCCTCCCAATCGACCAGATACTGAAGTTGACCGCCTCGCCGCCGGGAGTCCAGGATTTCCTTGACCTTGTAGATGTTAAGGTCCTCCGGGTCAAGGGGAGGCGGCGGTACATCTTCAGCACCAGGCTCTGTGGGAGGAAGGACAAGAGGGTCCGTGTAAGGTTTAAGGAGTGACACGTGAAATGAGGGTGAGATGCGATACTGTGGGGGGAGCTGGAGCCGGTAGGTGACTTCGTTGATCTGCCTCATGATCTTGAAGGGACCAGCGTAACGGGGACTCAGCTTCCGGCAGGGCAGTCGCAGCCGCATATCCCGGGTGGACAGCCAGACCATCTGGCCCGGGTGGTATTGCGGGGTGGGACCCCGCCGGCGATCGGCCTGTAGTTTTTGTCTGCGAACTGCCCGCTGGAGGTGGACGTGGGCTGAGTCCCAGACCCTCTCGCTCTCCTGGAACCAATGGTGGACAGCTGGAACTTCCGTGGGCTCACCTGTCCAGGGGAAGAGAGGGGGTTGGTAGCCGAGATAACATTGGAAGGGAGTGAGGTGTGTGGAATCCTGCCTGAGGGAGTTTTGTGCATACTCAGCCCACGGAATATACCGGTTCCAGCTGTCCTGTTGGTGACCACAGTAGGCGCGTAGATACCTCCCAATCTCTTGAATCTTGCGTTCAGTCTGGCCATTACTCTGGGGATGATATCCTGAGGTTAAACTGATGGAGACACCGAGGAGACTGAAGAACGCTTTCCAGACGTGGGATATGAACTGTGGTCCCCGATCCGACACAATGTCCTCGGGGATACCGAAGTGCCTAAAGACGTGGTGGAACAAGGACTCCGCAGTTTCCATGGCCGTTGGTAGCCCCTTCAGTGGAATCAATTTACAAGCCTTGGAAAACCGATCCACCACCACCAGGACGCAGGTGTTACCGTCTGATGGTGGCAGATCGGTTATGAAGTCCACTCCGAGATGGGACCAGGGACGATGAGGGATAGGAAGAGGGAGGAGTTTACCTTCGGGTAACCTTCGTGGAGTCCGGGAGGTGGCACAGACTGAACACCCTTTCACGTATCGAGACATGTCCTGCGCCATACTGGGCCACCAGTAGCGATCTTGGAGGAGCGAGAGGGTACGCTGGCTGCCTGGGTGTCCAGAGCCCGGAGAGGTGTGAGCTTGGTCCAGAAGGGTCAGGCGGAGACTGGCTGGTACATAGATCTTGCCTTCTGGACCCCCCGGCGGAGCGGGGTCATCGTGAGTTGCCTCTGTGATGAGCTGGTCAATAGTCCACTGTATGGGGCTCACTATGACGGCTGGAGGGAGAATGTGTTCGGGTTCCTGGGTGGTGGGTTCAGGGCAGAATTGACGAGATAGGGCATCGGCCTTGGTATTTTTGGATCCGGGACGGTAGGTAACAGAGAAATGGAAGCGAGTGAAGAACAGCGCCCACCGGGCTTGACGAGGATTGAGTCTCTTAGCGGTCTTGAGGTACTCCAGATTTCGATGGTCCGTGATGACTTGAAATGGGTGTTTCGCTCCCTCCAGCCAATGCCTCCATTCCTCTAGGGCCAGTTTCATGGCAAGCAACTCACGATTTCCGATGTCATAATTTTGCTCCGCCGGGGACAGCTTTTTGGAGAGATAGGCACATGGATGGAGACGTGGAGGCTTACCCTGCCGCTGCGAGAGAACGGCTCCTACCCCGGTACTTGACGCGTCGACCTCGACCACAAAGGGGAGTTCCGGATCCGGGTGAGCCAGGGTAGGAGCCGAACAAAAGGCTTTCTTGAGATCTTCGAAGGCCGTCTCCGCGGCTGGGTTCCAGGACAGAGACTTGGACCCCTTCCGTAGCAGTGCAGACAAGGGGGCGGCAAGGGTGCTGAAATTGCGGATGAATCTTCTGTAGAAGTTCGCGAATCCCAGAAACCGCTGGATGTCCTTGATGCTGGTGGGAGTTGGCCAAGTCTGCACTGCTTTCACCTTCCCCTGGTCCATCTTGACGCCGCTCTGGTCGATGATGTAACCGAGGAACTGGGTCCGGCTGCGGTGGAACTCGCACTTTTCCAGCTTTAGATATAGATGGTTTTCTCGTAATTTCTGGAGGACCTGCGTAACGTGTGTTTGGTGTTCTTCTGGAGAGGCCGAGTAGACCAGGATATCATCGATGTAGACTATTACAAAGCGATGTAGGAATTCCCGAAGAACCTCGTTCATGAAACCTTGAAAGACGGCGGGGGCATTGGACAAACCAAAGGGCATCACTAAGTATTCATAATGTCCCGTGGGGGTGATGAAGGCCGTTTTCCACTCGTCCCCCTCTCTGATGCGAATGAGGTTATAGGCGCTACGCAGGTCCAATTTAGTGAAGAGGCGAGCTCCCCGCAGCTGTTCCAGAGCGGCGGGTACCAGGGGAAGTGGATAGCGGAATTTGATGGTTTGGGCATTCAGATGGCGGTAGTCGATACAGGGTCTCAAGCCTCCGTCCTTCTTGGCAACGAAGAAGAAGCTGGCAGCGGCAGGGGAGGTAGATGGTCGGATGTAGTTCTGCTTGAGGGCCTCCTGTACGTACTCCTCCATGGCCTGATGCTCCGGGATGGACAGGGGGTAGACGCGTCCCTTGGGAAAGGTGGACCCAGGCAGCAGGTCGATGGCACAGTCCCATGGCCGATGTGGTGGTAGTTGAGTTGCCATCTGAAGACTGAAGACATCCTGGAACGCCCGATATTGTTCAGGGAGGTCAGTAGCGATGCCCGCTGATGGACTCTCGATGGACGTAGCTGCCAGAGCAACTGGTGATAGTAACTCGGAAGGGGAACTCCTCTCCTGGGGCTTGAGCACTGCCGAGAGACATTTAGAAAAACACTGGATGCTCCACCGTAATACTTCTCCTGACCTCCAACAGATTTTCGGGGAATGAGTGATGAGCCACGGGCGTCCCAGGATAAGGTCAACCGTAGAGACCTCCAGCACCAGAAAGGAGATGTCTTCCCGATGGAGACAGCCCACACTGAGGGTTAACTCTTCCGAGGCGTAGCGTATGCACCCGCGGCCCAGCGGTTTTCCCAAGATGGAGTGAGCCCGGTAAGGAAGATCCAGAAGTTTTTTGGAGGCTTGGAGTTTGTGGAGAAATATGGCAGAAATGAAGTTTCCGGCGGCTCCAGAGTCGATCAGGGCTTTGGCTGGAAGGGAATGATAGGCAGAGGTTACTAGGACATCAGTGTTAGGCAGTATCATGACGGAGGGTTTCGTATGGATGGTACTCACCGCTGGGCGTGGAGGTCGGACAGGGCAGTTGTAACGATAATGGCCCTGACCTCCACAATACAAGCATAGGTGCATACGCAAACGTCTCTCTCTCTCAGTGGGTGATAGGCGTAGATGGTCGACTTGCATTGGCTCTGGTGCTGGAGGCTGGTGCTCCCCCGGAGGAGGCGGGAAATGCAACGGGGTCATTGGGACAGAACAGGCAGCTAGATTCTGTGAGACGAGGGTAGCGCGATAGATGAGGTTTTCAAGCCCCACATTCTCGCCATAGGTGACTAGGTGGGTGCGGATCTGCGGTGCCAAACCTTGGCGGAAGGCGGCTGTTAAGGCAGCTTCATTCCAGCCGCTAGTAGTAGAGTGCGGAATCTCAAAGTGTACTCATGTATGGATTGCGATCCTTGTTGAATTCGTAGCAGTTGGTCATGTGACGAAAGCGACCACGCAGATCGGCTGAACACTTCTCTGAAATGTGTCACAAAGTTCTCTAGGGATTGAATAACGGGCCCGCCAGTCGACCAGATTGCTTCCGCCCATTGAAGAGCGTGTCCGGTGAGAAGAGATATCATGAAGGCGATTTTAGCTCGTTCTGACTCGAACTGGCGGGAATTCAACTCAAAGTAGAGGGAGCATTGAAGTAGGAACCCGTTGCATTTCTCCGCCTCACCTGCGTAGGGCACAGGTTTGGCCATGGGACTGGCTGAGGCAGATGCGGAAGTGGTTCCTTCATGCAGTGCCATGTAAATCGCTCGTGAGATATCGGGAATGGTAACCGGGTTGAGTGATGGCTGTTCGGCCACTCCTGCTGCGGCCTGCTGAGTGGTCTGGTCTTCTGTCATGCTGAGACTCACACAAGACAGGTAAGTGACAACAGGTTTATTTGAGACAGCAGGTCAAGCAGCAGGTAGGCAGTAAACAAGGCAGATGTAAACACGGTGATCACAGAGATGGTAATGCTTATCTGGTTGTGGGTTGAAGATGGTACAAGGTAAAGAACCGGCAGGAACACGGAGAGAGTCTTTAACGGAGATCGACTGAGGGTCAGGCGCGAGGGTTCAAAGTAACTCGTGGGGCACGAGTGAGTCCCGGTATCTCTGATGAGACCAGACACAGAGTGAGTGCAGCGTGAGTGTTTTATGGTGCAGGGGTGATTGGGAACAGGTGCTAGTAAACCGATGATGAGGAGCGTGTGGGCGGAGTGTAGGGGGAGCCTAGTGCCGGGGGCGTGGCCGAGTCCGTTACAAATTGGACAGCATCCCTCCCATCATGCATCTTCTATACGTACGTGCTGGCGTGCTTTAGCTCGAAGCTACGAAGCTGGTATGCGATTGAGTGTGATCGCCAAAAAGGAATACGCCGTAATCCGTCGACAATAGGCACCATCCTTAAACAGAAGGATGCCATCAAAGCAACTACACCATCAAAGGGCATCTCTATTTTGTCCAGCAAGAGGAGCCATGTGCACTACGAGATGGAACGGCTGCTCCTCGTCTGGATAAAAGACAAAGAAATCGCTGGCGATACAGTAACGGAGACGTCAATCGCTCACAAGGCCAGTGCTATTTTCAACATTTTACGTTATTTCATTGTTTATAGGTCAAATTATTATGAAATTTAATTGGGGTGTTTTTGGAGGGCTTGGAACAGATTAGCCATTTTACAGGTAAAATGTGTTCCAAGATACGAAAAACTCATTATACGAAGGCCGCCTCGGAACGGATTAATTTCGTATCTCGAGGTACCACTGCATACAGTATAAGGATTTGTGTGATATCAAATAAAATGTGGTTTTAATTATAAGTTTTTACAGACAGTAGCGGCAGGTGTGGAGGAGGGAGGAAGGGAGTTGGTACGCAGACACTTGATTCCGTATAGTAACGTAACTTACACTAACACTACGTAACTTACGTAAACTCAAATTAACATAACAGAACTTAGTTTACGTATTTAAAAAAAACTTTTCTATTTTATATTATTGTTTTGCTTTTTTAGATTTGTTTTCTTCCCTTTTTTCGCCTGACTACCTCACTTTCTCTTTCACTTGACCTTTTGACCTTGACCACGCGGACCTTTTAACAAAATTTCTATCGACAGAGATTTTTTTCTGTCTCCCATTCAAAATAAGTAATGTACGTGTTGTCAAAAAGCGCCGAAGCACGACCAATGAAATCAAAAACCTTCTGCCACATAGCCATCACTTCCTTAATCTCACTTGTAGAAATGTTTTCCTCCGGTTCACGCTCGACTGATGAGCTCTTGCAACACCTGCGTATGTTCATCATCTGCAGCTCGATCAACTCCTCAGTCCACAGTTCCTCCTGCTGCTAGATGACTCACCGCTCTCATATTTATCCACAATTTCCTGCTTCATTTCCATGGTCATCATGCGTTTCTTCTTCTCACTACCATCCTTACCACTCACTTTCTTAGAACTCATCGCTATTATGAAGAACAATGCACAAAATAGAATGAAAATCAGCTTCTCTACTGTACTCCATACAAAAGTCAGCGAACACGTGAAGTGAATGTGTGTCTGCATCGGCGTCAGTAAGCGTGCTCGTATCTCAAATATTTACTCGTATCTAGAAGCACAAGCTTGAAGGCTTGCTCGTATCTTTGAATACTCGTATGTAGAGACGCTCGCATCTCGAGGTATTACTGTATTAGCATAAAAACACAAACATTGGTCTCTTTGCGGGGTCTCTGTGAATTAACTTGTCTATCGGCAGTGTCCACAACTGACTGAAATAAAAAAAGTATTTAGTTGATTGTGTGAAATGGATCAAACAGTTTACAAATTAGTTGTTTAATAACAAGCTATAGTTTTGTCAGATCAGATCAACAGATAAGCTGTTCTTCCATATTAAGCAATTTAGAATCTCTCCAACATAGTTCTTCACAGTATCCATTACTTCATTACTAATTAATAACAGTAACTTGAATAGTTTTAATTCTTTACTTCAAATCCTGTAAAGAACTGTTAAACGCTTAGTTGCTAATTAATACCGGTGGCAACCACCAAAGAATATTCGATCAGAAGAATTAATTGGTGTCAGATTATGAGGAGCTAACTCATAGATCACTCCTTACAAACTCCTTACAGTTTAGGTTCTAGAAAGAGGAACAACAATGATACAGTGCAATTATATACACTGATAAAACATCAATCTGCAGATTAATACAATCCACATTTCTTATGACATTAACACTGGAAATGTGTGTATACAGTGATGGTATAATACGATTATCAAGGGAGTAGCTTACAGACACGTGTGCTACAGCATATGTGATAAACACGTCTTTAAAGACAAATTCACACTCAAAATAATTACTCAACATTACAACATTACAGATAAACTGCTGTTTTCATTGTTGGTTACAGCTTGCACTAGTAATAATAATGACGATTGTACCTGTACTTACTTATCAAAGTCTGGGTCCTACCTATAGGTCAGTGGCTGACTGCCTGACTAAATCACAACAGTGAATTAAACTATTACATGTATACAAAGAACTGTATGAAAACATTTATTACTGGGACTCAGTTTAGTACAAACGCCTTGGTACAAAAAAAGGACCGCTAGTGAATAACTTCATCTGTGTGTGGATAACTGTACAACTGCATTATATTTCAGTTTCTTGGCCTGAGGGTTATATGGAGTTTTAATATGTTGCTTTGCATCCTTTGTAGATTATCTCTAACTGTGGAGCACACTAACATGAAGACTGTCTGTTGTTGTAGGTTATCAGGCTGTATGGTGACAGAGGAAGGTTGTGCTGCTCTGGAATCAGCTCTGAGTTCAAACCCTTCACACCTGAGAGAACTGGATCTGATCTACAATCACCCTGGACCCAGAACTCATGACAAGTATGTGAGCAGTAACAATCATTCAGCCTGAAGTGTATGTGAGAGAATTTGCCATGGTTTTTGTGGTTGTCAAGAGTTCTCACAAAAAAAAGAGTCCAACTTAATTAAAAAACTCACTTTGGGTCCCGTCCAGGCGCTTTTCTTCACTGGGGGTCTATGAGTGAATTATGAACATTATTTGCATTGAATCAACAATAAAAAAACAAACATCTGAATGTTCAGTCAATGTTGTCACGACTGGGGTGCTGGTGTGCGATGCGGGAACAGGACACAGGCAAGGCAGGATTTCAAACTTAAATTCATTTATTAATAAACAAACAAAAGACTTTAAATTTAAACCAAAAGAAGCACGCATGTGCAAAGAACTGAACTTAACAAAACTCTGGGAACTCAGGAGACAGGCTGAACATCCACACACAACTAACATCAACAACACTTCATTACAATTACAACAACCGACAAACACAAGGGAAATGCAAGAGTGATTTATACACAAGGGAATCACAAACACCTAGGAGACTAACGATCAGTGATTACATGACAGGTGCAGGGAGTGAAACAATGACATGATAGACAGGAAGTGAAACAATGACAAGACTGACAGGAAGTGACAAAGAAGACCCAGACAGACAGGAACAAGTGTTACACATGTTGAGCTTTAAATTATATTTAAAACATCTCAGGTTACGAAAGTGTAACGATGGTTCCCTGAGAAAAGGTAACCAGACATTGTGTCCCCTAGAGCAAACTAGGGGCCATAATAATATTTGCTGTGAGACAGCACAATTCACAACCTCAACATGCTCCTCATAGACTAGAGAGGGAGATGGCCAGACTTCCTCTCCAGTCTTGACACTAGCACGTCCAACCCCTCTCGAGCACTGACTGAGCATACTTGGCTCCCAAACAAGCCTCATAGACTAGAGAGGGAGATGGCGAAACTCCCTCAGAGCTCGACCGTTACAGCGTCAATCTGCCTTTGCCTGATCGGAAGCAAACGTTCTGTCAAGCTGCTGTTCCGCGTTCCGGTGCCCCCTTTTATGACCTGGTCATGACGTCACCGACCCGCACGTGCATTCACACGCGTTGGTTTAATAGTACTTCAGAAGACTGACGTCAGGCATTTCAACTAGCGCTTTGACGCAGCTCGAGTTCCCATGAAAGGGAATTTAATATACTCAATATACCATGTTTTGGTAGTGACTGCACATTTTCAGTAGTGACAGTAATGTTTTGGTAGTGACCACAATACTTAGTTTGCCATAGTTGAATCAGACATTCAACATTTTATATTAATACAAACTAACTAATTGTATTGCTAATATGCAGTCAGCACGTACACTCACCTAAAGGATTATTAGGAACACCATACTAATACTGTGTTTGACCCCCTTTCACATTCAGAACTGCCTTAATTATATGTGGCATTGATTCAACAAAGTGTTGAAAGCATTCTTTAGAAATGTTGGCCATATTGATAGAATAGCATCTTGCAGTTGATGGAGATTTGTGGGATGCACATCCAGGGCACGAAGCTCCCGTTCCACCACATCCCAAATATGCTCTATTGGGTTGAGATCTGGTGACTGTGGGGCCATTTTAGTGCAGTGAACTCATTGTTATGTTCAAGAAACCAATTTGAAATTAATCAAGCTTTGTGTCATGGTGCATTATCCTTCTGGAACAGCATCAGAGGATGGGCACATGGTGGTCATGAAGGGATGGACATGGTCAGAAACAATGCTCAGGCAGACCATGGCATTTAAACGATGCCCAATTGGCACTAAAGGGCCTAAAGTGTGCCAAGAAAACATCCCCCACACCATTACACCACCACCAGCCTGCACAGTGGTAACAAGGCATGATGGATCCATGTTCTCATTTTGTTTACGCCAAATTCTGACTCTACCATCTGAATGTCTCAACAGAAATCGAGACTCATCAGACCAGGCAACATTTTTCCTGTCTTCAACTGTCCATTTTTGATGAGCTTGTGCAAATTGTAGCCTCTTTTTCCTTTTTGTAGTGGAGATGAGTGGTACCCGGTGCGGTCTTCTGCTGCTGTAGCCCATTCGCCTCAAGGTTGTGCGTGTTGTGGCTTCACAAATGCTTTGCTGCAAACCTCGGATGTAACGAGTGGTTATTTCAGTCAAAGTTGCTCTTCTATCAGCTTGAATCAGTCGGCCCGTTCTCCTCTTACCTCTAGCATCAACAAGGCATTTTCTCCCACAGGACTGCCACATACTAGATGTTTTTCCCTTTTCACACCATTCTTTGTAAACCCTAGAAATGGTTGTGGGTGAAAATCCCAGTAACTGAGCAGATTGTGAAATACTCAGATCGGCCCGTCTGGCACCAACAACCATGCCACACTCAAAATTGCTAAAATCACCTTTCTTTCCCATTCTGACATTCAGTTTGGAGTTCAGGAGATTGTCTTGACCAGGACCAACCCCTAAATCAATGGTCACCAACACGTCGATCGCGATCGACTGGTTGATCTTTGGTCGCCATCCGGTCGATCGCGATCGATTGGTCGTCCTTTATCACCATCCCGGAAGCTCCCGAAAATAAGAACGTTTCAGTTGCCAAATTAGCGAGTCTGTCACGCACCGCGCTCTGCAAGCTCCGATAGGACGACAACCCCCCAAACCCCCCAACCCCCCCCCCCCCCCCCCGTCAACAGGACGACCGCTCCGTGCGCGCACTCACCCCCCCCCCCCCCCCCCTCACAAGTCGATCTTGCCTCTCATGTAAGCAGAGGATGGTGATCTCCAGTTTCAAAAAGTTGGTGACCACTGCCCTAAATGGTGGTTAAACATTATTGATAACAACCTAACAATCCAACGCTATCATCCTATCTATAACCCTTCTTGTTCGAATCGCCTGCTCCAAGCGGGACTCAAACCCTGGTCTGCCGGTATGAGAGTCGGACTTTACTCATTGACTCAACCCTTAATTGTAACCTTATCACATTACGTAGTTTCAACTTGCATACTAAAACACTACTAAAACATACTACAGTAGTAATGATTACAGTAACTGTACACTGTAAAAAAAAAAGTTTAAGGAAACCAGCTGCATAACATTTTTGAGTTTTCTCAACTCAGGGCCAATAGTTGTACAAACTTTGTTTGAGTCATCTCAACTTTCTTTCCTGTTAAATATTTGATTAAACTATAAAAGCTGAATTTGTCATACAAAACATAAGTTGGATTTTTTACAGTGTACAAAAATGTTGTTTATTTCGGATTAATAAAGAATTATGTGTTCCCTTTTGTCACAACCAAAACAATGAAGTCACAACCGAAACTTCAAGACATGTTTCGGTCGTGACTGTTTTAGTAGTGATAATTTTAGATAATTTTGAGGTTAGCTCGAAGATGCAAATCAGTCAGTCAATTTAGCAATCACTGGTCAGAACAGTTGTAATCATATAAAAACTACATTTTATGGAATAATCATCTCATTTCCTGTTTTACCTGCACACATAAGCTCTTTTCGAGGTTAATCATATAGCGAGGCGCCCGGAGACGCCTCAACATACAGAAATCATCCCTTTATGTAGCATATCATCTACACACATTCCTTGTGGTCAGCTTCTCTGACACGTCCTGCTTCCTTTCTCATGTTTCAACAGTCCTGAAGATTATTGATTGATATTATTGAGCATCTTTTACCCATTATAATTAACCACGTGCTCAAGCCTATGAACATAAAACAATAATCACCTTAAAAGTACATCATATAGAACAATAGAAAAAGCTGTATTAATAGCAGTATTTCTTTCCTTCACACATGATCCTCTCTCTCTCTCTCTCTCTCTCTCTCTGTTTTTTCTAGTGTGGATCACGGAGGAGAGTTCATGATTTCAAGATTACGCAAGTGTAAGTCCTGAAGCAGTTTCAGTGTTTGTTGTGTTGTTGTAGTTGTTGTTGTAATATGTGATTCTTGTGTTCAGACGCCTGTGATCTCACACTGGATCCAAACACAGCACACAATCAACTCGTTCTGTCTGAGGAAAACAGAAAGGTGACGCGTGTGAGAGAGAATCAGCCATATCCTAATCATCCTGACAGATTTAAGAAGCATCCTCAGGTTCTGTGTGGAGAGAGTCTGACTAGACGCTGTTACTGGGAGATTGAATGGAGTGGAGATGTTTATATATCAGTGTCTTATAAAATAGTCAAGAGGAAAGGAGGGATTGACTGTGAGTTTGGACAGAATGATAAATCCTGGAGTCTGATCTGCTCTGATAACAGTTTCAGTGTTTATCACAATGATAAAGAAACTGCAGTATCTGGTGATTCAGGATCCTGTAAGAGAGCAGGAGTGTTTGTGGACGTGTCTCTGACACACACACACTCACACACTTACACACATTCAACACCACATTCACTGAACCACTTTATGCTGGATTTAGAATTCATTATTCAAACTCTTCAGTGACTCTGTGTGACATTAAACAATGAAATTAAAAAGTTTCTATGCTTTCTGTGTCCTTTACCTCCTCCCTTTTCTAGCTTTACTCTAAGCAATTTCTGAAACTTTGTATTTACTTTACGACTAATCTCTTTTTGTATTCCTCAGTTGCAAGTCGCTTTGGAGAAAAGCTGCCAACAAGTTTATAAATGTAAATGTTTGAAAAACACTTTAAAGCGGTTTAAATGTTGACGTGTCTTAAGATGCAGTTTTATAGATCGCTTGCACTTTTTATCATGTATCATGTATTCATGACTGTTGAATAAAAATTTCAAAAACAGAACATTTATCATTCATTATTTTTATTGACGCTCGTCACGGTTACTAGGCAACAAGAGCTCGGGGTTTCAAACCCTGAGTCACGAAACTTAAAAATGGGTCGGCAGGATGATTTAAGGAAAATGTAAATATGTGAGAAAATAAAGATAAAATTAAGTTTTTTTAATAAAACCTAATTTCATTTAAAACGTAAATTATGCCGCCTAACAATCATTTTACATGATTTGAATTTAAAAAATCTATAAGGTGTTGTATATGTATAAACTGTTATGTCTGGCAGGTTTTTGGCATGTGTTTTGTCAAACATTAAATAGGAAAAGGATCGACCGCCAGCAGTTGACTTTGATATTCTAGGTTTTTTAAGCTGGACAGTATTTTGGGATCACAATAGACGTGAAGGACTATAATGTGTTAAGAGATCGCTCAAGTACTGTGGAGCTAAACCATTTAATGCTTTGTAAGTAATTAGCAAGATTTTAAAATGTATTCGGTGTTTAATAGAAACCAGTGCATGGGGGGTCGAATCGGTGTACGAGCATTGTATTGGTGTACGAGCAAATTTCTCTCTCACTCACTCGCATTTTTGTCCTAACGCTCAGCATGGTCGCAGGCATTTTTACTGGAAATATCCTAACGACAGCCTTTCATAACACAGTCACGCAGTTCCAACCCCTATATCACCCCTTAACTCATTCATTCTCTCAGCCTCCCTCTGTTTGGCTGCATCATTCACCACATATCACTTTTAGAAGTGATAACATGAATTAATTGTGATCGCTATTGTTCACGTAGTGAAATATATATGTGGTTCATGAATTCATTTGTCATGAATTTCATTCAATTGTCTTCTAGTCTGCCTGTCTGTGTGAGTGGGACACCTGATATCTGCATATCATCTGCCTCACTTCTCTCCACTCCGGAGCTCACGGTGGTCGCGCGCGCGTCTCCCGTTCCACGACTTTCACTCTGGATTATATTCATATGTTTTCTGCACTATTATAATAAATTCACTCATTTGCACTTGAATCCAGGTTTTGTGTTTTCCTCCTCCCTCCTCTGTCTCTCATCTCCTTCATGTCAGCAGACGCTGCTCAAAGTGCGTTACAGCAAATTGTCAAGTATTTTTAGAGTTTAATTGTCTTTATTAGTATTTATAAATATAAATATAAATAGTATTTATATGAGATCTTAATGTTTATAATTTTAACTGTAATTAATAAAAACAAAATATTTAAAATGGGCATTTATGGTCGTGTGGAACGAATTAATTGATTTTTAATGCATTCTTATGGGGGAAAATGTTTTGGTGTACGAGCATTTTGGTTTACGAGCTCACTCTTGGAACGAATTAAACTCGTAAACCGAGGTATTACTGTACCTAACTTTATCTCATAACATTTTTTTATTATTATTCTTTTTTTCTTTTTTTTCCGGTTCATATGGCCTGTTCTTCTAGAGCTGCTGTACAGCCAAAACAAACTTTGTTGCATTATTTTCCTATTATCTCTGTAAAGCTTTGAAACATCAACATCTCTGTTGTAAAAAGTGCAATATAAATAAAGCTGACCTGACTTGAAATTACAATAAATTCCACTTGAACACAATTCCCATGCATTCTGTTATGCACCATCAATGAAATGGTTGTGGTTCATTGTCCTGAAGACTCCCCACTTACACATTATCATCATTAACTCAATGTTTCATTACATTAACATAACAGAAATAAATCATCTTTCTGTCACATCAGTGACTATACAATGTAGCTCTAATACAAAGTAAAGTGAATTTAAAGCAATCCTCTTTTCCTTTATTTATTTTCTTAGTTTTCTACGCTAAAAAAATGGAGATCAGTTTAATTGAAAATACAAAAAAATTAAACTTAAAATCAAAATAAAAAATAATAAATTTATTAAATATTAAATATATATTTATTACATTTGAGATGCAAACATAATTAAATTGCATTAAGTCCAAATAATATTCAACACAATCATGAAAAAGTGATATGATCATATATCCATGAAGTGTACAAATTGATTTAGACTTATTTTACCATCTAACATATTTTACCAGCTCTCAAATGAACAAAAATGAACACAGACCATTTAAGTTCACATTGTAAAGAGATGGCAAAAGAAAAAAAAAACATCAAAAAGTTGACAAAGCCCTTTTGCCTCTCCTCTCAGCTCCACATCACCGTATCCTCTTGGTCATCCTCTCTCTCCTCCCATCTTCCCATCAATGTCTTCACTTTGTGAGCATTTCACCTGTCGACTCTGCAGATGAGACTTCTGTCCAGGCATCAATCACAGCATATGCATTTAATTTTCCACAAATGACAATAAGAAATATCTTTCTACGACGGTCCAGTAGTTGCAACACAATTCTAATTTATAATTATAACTTTATAATTTACAACTTATCATTTAAAGAGCAAATATCAGTTCACAACACAATTTAATCACCACATAATAATAACAATAATAAATATAGCTGCAAGCAGCAATGACGGGGCCAAGCACAAACAGGGCATTGACGTGACTGGCAGCATCAGACCAATTGCAGTAAATGCATTTTAAAATGATTTTAGGCTAAATGGCTGAAAATCATAAATATAGTCACAAAAATTTGATTGAAAAGTTTATCGCTTTGGACCAATAGATGGCGCTGTGTCCAAATTTTTATAAAGTATTAAAGTGTTATAAAGTGTTAGTATTAAAGAGTTATAAAATGTTATTATTAATGTGTTGTAAAGCATTAAAGTCATGTTGTCATCACTACCTCAAATATGTAAGTGCGGTATACGAGAACGGTTTTGTCTATCAACACGAAATCCATAACTTTTTGTCAACACAGTCTGAAGATGATACGATTCAATTTTGGTGAAAATCGGACAAACGGTCTGGGAGGAGTTCGAAAAAGTAGGTTTTTGAATGAAACAATATGGCGGACAGGAAGTTTAGGCTGAATATATCAAATTAGGTATCTGTGTTCTCGGCATGACCCAAGGAACATATTGAGACAATTTGTTTTAAAATATCTTAATGTAATCAAAAGTTATTAGCATTTTTGTAAATTTTGTTATAACTTTTGACCACAAGGTGGCGCTGCCTCGAAATTTTTGTTGTAGGTTCAAATCAAGGTCCCAAAGACACATACTGAGTTTCGTAATAATACGCCAATGCGTTTTTAAAATATAGCATTTTATGACAAATTTCAAAATGGCCGACACCCAAAATGGCCGATATGAGAAAATTTGGTATCGCACGACTCAGCATGATGCCCTGAATCTAAAGAGACCAGTTTTATGATTTTTGACCAAAGTGTTATATATCTCCTGACCACTAGGGGGTAGTGCGCCAAAACTCTGCAGGTAGCCTCAGATTATGACTACTATGACACACACCAATTTTGGTCTGAATACGCAAATGCGTTGCGGAGATGTAGCCTCAATTTCATTTTTGCATCAAATTTGTTGAAATCTTTTGCAAGTTTATCAAAAACGGTTTGACCAATCAACTTGATTCTCATAACTTTTTGTCTACATAGTCTGGAGATGATGTGGTTCAATTTTCGTGAAAATCGGACCAACGGTCTAGGAGGAGTTCGAAAAAGTAGGTTTTTCATAAAACTCAAAATTGCGGAAAAACTTTCATGACGGAAAATGACGTCAATCGAAATCGAATCGTCTTGAGCCAAGGAATCAGTGGACAAAAGAATTTTGTTTCTAGGACATATGGTTCAAAAGTTATTATAGTAAACGTGAGTACAACTTTGGACAGTTGGTGGCGCTAGAGGGATTGAGTTAGAGACTCCAAAATTGGTATGGTCAATGATTGGACTGTCCTCTATGTCTGTGCCAAATTTCATCATTTTCCCACATACGGTTCTATGGGCTGCCATTGACTTCTGGGTGGAAGAAGAAGACGGAAGAAGAATAATAATAAGAACCGGAACAAAAACAATAGGTGAATAGAGTGATGAAGCCAATCAGAGAAAGGGGATGGTTAGGAAGCCATGATGGGCAGATTTGGCCAGGATGCCGGGGTTACACCCCTACTCTTGCGAAGGACATCCTGGGATTTTTAATGACCACAGAGAGTCAGGACCTCGGTTTAACGTCTCATCCAAAAGACGGTGCTCATTACAGCACAGTGTCCCCGTCACTATACTGGGACGATAGGACCCACATAGGCAGCAGGGTGAGTACCCCCTGCTGGCCTCCTAACACCACTTCCAGCAGCAATCAAGTCTCCCATCCAGGAAAATGACCACGTTCAGCCCTGCTTAGCTTCCATGGGCAACCAGTCGTAGGTTACAAAGTCAGTCACACCTGCCATGGTTTAACCGTAAGTCACCTGTGTGTCTCAGTGAAACTTGGCAGAAGGAAGTGACGAATCAGGAAATGAGATGAGAATCGAAGATGGCGGGGAAGGTAGTAATGTATGGAATGTAGTACGGACGAGAAAATGGAAAAAAGGAAAATGTAACATCTAATGTATATAGCGACCAAAGTGTTATTGTAACAGCGAGGCAGGAAGAGGAGCATAAAGTAGTTGTAAAATTATCTGAAGAAGGGACAACGTTTGAAGAGTAGAATCCAGTTAAACTGACAAAAGCAATTAACCAGCTGCAGGGTGAGGCTAAAAATGCTAAAGTCTTGAGAAAATTGTCTGTAGGAATAAAGTGCAGAAAGAAGAAGCCTTGCAAATAAATAAAATAGAAAAAAACGAGACTACAATGTTCATTGATTGAGCACAAAAAAGTGAATCGAGGAGTCATTACAGGGTTACCTACAGATGTTTCAGAAGAACAAAAAATGAAACTAAAGATAGACCCTGCGAGAACTGTAAAAAGCTTGAGACAAAGAAAGATTTGCTAATTATGAATAAGAACGAATTTGTGTTGTTCATGGGGAAATAGTGAGAGAAAATAGTATGGTGTGGGGATTTTAATGCACACACTACACTATGGAGGAGTAGGAGTACAGATGCAAATGGATCAATAATAGAAGAGTTTATAGATGATACAAATTTAATATGTATAAATGACGGAAAGGGCACATGGTATAGTAGTACGCATAACACAGAAAGTGTTATTGATTTGACAATAATGTCAACTGAAATTGCTGGAATCAGCACATGGGAGGTTTTAAATCAGTTGCTGATAGGTAGTGATCATTATCCAATAATAACCAGGATAGGAGTGGAGATGTGTCAGGATAATGAAGTAAGAACACCAAGGTGGAAGTTGGAGAAAGCTGATTGGCAGTCATTTCAAATGCTGAGTGAAATTAAGTGTGTAGATTTATCAAATAAAAATATAACGGAAGTGGAAGAAATGAATGATAGTGTGGTTTCAGCCATTATAGGAGCAGCTGAAGAAACAATTCCAAAAAAGAAAGGAAGAAAAATGGGAAAATGTGTGCATGGTGGGATGAGACTTGTAGTAAAGTAATTAAAAAGAAACAAAATGTTTAAACAGCTTAAAACTCACTATACACTAGAAACTCTGATTAATTATAAAAGGGCACAAGCAGTAGTTAGAAAAACTATTAGATCAGCTAAACGAGTATTTTGGAGACAATTCTGTAACACAATTGGAAGAGAAACTCAGCTGTCAGATATTTGGAGAACAATTAGGAAAATGAGTGGAATAATAAATTATGTAAAAAATACCTGTGTTATGTAATAATAATACAAATGCAATTAGTAACTCAGAAAAAGCAGAACTTTTTGTTCAAACTTTTGTGAAGATCCATAGTTCTGGAAATTTATCTTTAACGGATAAAAAATTCAGAGACCAATTGCTTTCTCAAATTCCAGGAATAGCAGAGAGAAGTACTGTATCAGGGGGAGATCTGGATCAGCCATTCACTCTTTTTGAGTTAAAAAGAGTTATATTAAACGCATGAAAATCAACTCCAGGGAAAGATGGAATATGCTATTGCATGTTAGGCCATATGGAAGATGTCACTCTTGAGTTTATATTAAGACTTTTTTTATATGGTATGGAATGCAGGAAAACTCCCACTAATATGGAAACAGTTCCAATATAGTTCCAATACTTAAACCTGGCAAAAACCCATCAGATCCAACTAGCTATAGACCTATAGCATTAACATCACAATAGGGAAAACTATGGAAAGGATGGTAACAGATAGATTAAATCATTATTTTGAAAGCAAAGGTCTTTTTCATCGCATCAATCTGGATTTCGTAAGGGAAGAGGTACAATGGATGCAGTATTATGCCTAGAATCAGTAACTAGGAAAGCTCAAAGTAATAAAGAAAGTGTAATTGCTGTGTTTTTTTATATAGAAAAAGCATATGATATGCTATGGAAGGATGGACTTCTTATTAAACTTAATAAAATAGGAATAAAAGGTAAGCTGTATAATTGGATATTAGATTTATTGAATAGAAGAACAAATCGAAGTTAAAGTAGGTGCAGAATATTATATTTAAATAGATATATAGTGGAAAATGGTATCCCACAAGGCAGTGTATGCAGTCCAATACTTTTTAATATTATGATTAATGACATATTTGACCAGGTTGAAGGAAACATAGGTAAATCATTATATGCAGAAGATGGGGCGCTCTGGGTTAAAGGTCGGAATATAGAATACTTAAGAAAGAAAATGCAAAATGTAATAGGGAAAGTAGAGCAGTGGACAAATAAATAAGGATTTAAACTCTCAATTTCGAAACGTCCTAAAACAATATTGCTAAAGCTATATGGGCAAGATCTTGAACAGGTTAAGGTCGTAAGATTCTTAGGAGTGTTTTTAGATGAGAAGCTGAACTGGTGTCAACATTTTGATAAGGTAAGAAATAAATGTAAAAAGATTAACAATGTTTTGAGATGTTTATCAGGACAAGACTGGGGAGCAAGCAGGACATCACTCATAAACCTCTATCAGGCTCTTTTAAGAGCAGCTCTAGATTATGGTTGTCTAGCATATATGTCAGCATCAGAAACAAACCTTAAAGAGCTTGAAGTGGAGGAGGCGCAGGCACTTCGGATTTGTTCTAGAGCATTTAAATCATCACCAGTTTCTGCATTACAGGTTGAGACAGGAGAGATGCCTTTACGCATTAGGAGGGTCAAAATCATGCTGGCGTATTGGGTAAATCTGCAAGGACATAGTGGGGTACATCCCACAAAGGCCGTCTTACAAGACTGTTCAGAGCATAATAAAACTAATTATTACAGTTTTGGGTGGATAGGTAATGCAAAAGCGCAAAATGCAAGTCTCTGCCAGCTCCAAGTAAGCCCCACTGTGGCAATATTAACAATACCACCTTGGAAATTCAGAAAGCTGCATGTAGATATAAGCCTTCAACAAATGTTAAAAGAAAATTCTAAGATAATACCACAGAGCATAATAGTTCAAAGATATATGGACCTCTATCAAGATAAAATAATTATATTTAGATAGATCAAAGCAGCCAGAAACAGACCGTACTGGAGCTGCCTTCGTCATTCCGCAGTATGACATTACAGTAAAAAAAAGAGCATGAGATCATCTGTCTGTAGGCTATACACGGTAGAGCTTTTGGCAATATTATTGGCACTACAGTGGTTGGAAGGAAATAACAAAATTATTAACAAAAAAAAGCACGATTGTTGAAGCACACCTCACCGCCGAAGCTACAGCGCCAGAGCCGCTTGCAGCCGCGAATTCGGTCCGCGGCCCGGTGTTACGAGATTTTCGGTTTCTGGAATTTTTGGTTTCAGTGGGCGGAGCTGACATGAATATTCATGAGTTTCCCGGACATGCGCGTGAAACTGAGAATTTTAGTTTACGCTCATCTTTGTTTTTCCGCAAGTTTAATGGATTATTTAAAAGAAAGGTAAATATAGTTTCAACGCGAATTCATGTCTAAATAGCCTACGCTTCAATTGTTTATCGTTTCATAACAGTTTATAATGTTTTTATTAGTTCGCACGTTTTGTGCAGTTCCTGAATTGAATAGACAGACGAATTCATTTCATATAATATCAAGATAAAGCACTGCAAACTTCAACTAGTGCTGTAAAAAGATTACATGTTGTGTTCTTCCTTTGTACCTTGTGATGATTTAAACATACTAATCATCTGTTGAATGTGATGACTGAAATAAACCTCAAATGTATCTGTGAACTACAAGTTGTTGTTTTTAGGGGTTCAAACGCGAAGCGTTGAAAACCTATTGTAATTGTTAGGATTTTTATTAGGGGTTCAAACGCGAAGCGTTGAAAACCTATTGTAATTGTTAGGATTTTTATTAGGGGTTCAAACGCGAAGCGTTGAAAACCTATTGTAATTGTTAGGATTTTTATTATTATTATTATTATTATTATTATTCTTCTGCCGTAATGTGTCTCGTGCAGACCAAACCGTAAGGTCTAGAGACTTGAAACTTTGTCAGATGGTAGGTCTCAATTTGGGGAGAACGTATCAAAATATGACGCAAATCGGGCTATAGGTGGCGCTACAGCGACTACAAACGCGTACATGTTCATAACTCGTAAACCGTTTGTCGTACACTCAAGTGTCTTATATCTCTGGAATCCTTGGCTCAAAACTTAAAAAATGTATATCTCCGATTTCATTTCCGCCTATAAAAATTTTCCGCCATTTTGAATTTTCTGAAAAAAAAAGTTTTCGAACTCCTCATAGACCGTTTGTCCAAATAACGCGAAACTTCACACATATCATCTAGAGACTCTCATGACCAAAAGTTATTCAAATAATTTTGATCGGTGATTCACGCTTGCAACGACACGCTAAAACGTTTGCATAAGGCGGAGACACTTTTGCTAAAATCGTAATAGCTCTGGAACGCAAAGAGATAATCTCACCAAACTTCACATAGTCATGTATAAGCTCAATTTGTGGTCACACCAAAAAAACTGCGATGATTGACCACTTGGTGGCGCTATATTGCGAAAAAAACACTCAATCACCTGTACAGGGTCACATGGTAGTCCGATTGACCTGAGACTTGTCATGCACGGTCTTTGTCCAAGGGTCCATGATGGTCTATGAGGACATTGGTGTATCTCAAAAAACATGACCGTCATCGGCCAATGAACTTTGAGCATCAATTAGACCAGCTTAACGAAGGTCGATCGGAACGAAACTCGATGGGCGTGTTTGACTCATGGCCCTAGTGGTCTGTCAGAATTTTGAAGAAAATCGGACACTCGTTGGTGCTAACAAGTTTTTTGCGTCTCTACTCACGTGGTGTTTCACGCATCCCCAAAATATTGATATCATCTGATAGATCTCCTCATACTGAACAACTTTGCCTCAAGAACCACTGCTGTCAATCAAATTGTTTGCGAAATATTGGAGATTTTTGAAATTTCAAATTTTTCGAACTCGTCATAGGCCGTCAATCTCACTGGCTTGAAAATTCACACGCATCATCTAGGGACACTCAAGGCAAAAAGTTGTCAAAGGATTTTCGATTAGTTAAACCGTTCAGCAAAAAAAAAATTTCATATATTTCTGATTTGGCCTATTGTGATTAAAATGTCTATATATCTTGTCCAAAAACAAGAAACTTCACAAAACTGTGTAAATGTTAAGAACAAGACATTATGAAGAAACTTGTGAGGTTTCATGTATTTCTGATGCTCGTACGGCTCACAATAAATTATAAACGATCCACATTTTAAAATCTTAGAAAAGCTGTAATACTAGTTTTGTCCTCAAGAGAAACGTCACAGATCTGTGAACATGTTAAGAACAAGTCATTTTGAAGAAATGTGTCAGGTCTCATGTATTTCTGATGCTCATAGGGCTCACAATAAATTACAAACGATGTACATTTTAAAATCTTAGAAAAGCTGTAATACTACTTTTGTCCACAAGAGGCACCATCAGGCTAGAAAATCTTTTTATGTGGAGAACAAGTCAGATTGACATAGACTGACATAAACTGACAGAACAGTTCAGATGTTCAGATTTCACAGAACTGTGCTCATTAGGAAATCTAGTCAGATTGACCACAAACCGTCTTGACAGCTCAGATGGTCTTGCGACGTTTGAACCCCGGTCATTGCTGCTTGCAGCTATATTTAGGGGTTCAAACGCGAAGCGTTGAAAACCTATTGTAATTGTTAGGATTTTTATTATTATTATTATTATTATTATTATTCTTCTGCCGTAATGCGTCTTGTGCAGACCAAACCGTAAGGTCTAGAGACTTGAAACTTTGTCAGATGGTAGGTCTCAATTTGGGGAGAACGTATCAAAATATGACGCAAATCGGGCTATAGGTGGCGCTACAGCGACTACAAACGCGTACATGTTCATAACTCGTAAACCGTTTGTCGTACACTCAAGTGTCTTATATCTCTGGAATCCTTGGCTCAAGACTTAAAAAATGTATATCTCCGATTTCATTTCCGCCTATAAAAATTTTCCGCCATTTTGAATTTTCTGAAAAAAAAAGTTTTCGAACTCCTCATAGACCGTTTGTCCAAATAACGCGAAACTTCACACATATCATCTAGAGACTCTCATGACCAAAAGTTATTCAAATAATTTTGATCGGTGATTCACGCTTGCAACGACACGCTAAAACGTTCGCATAAGGCGGAGACACTTTTGCTAAAATTGTAATAGCTCTGGAACGCAAAGAGATAATCTCACTAAACTTCACATAGTCATGTATAAGCTCAATTTGTGGTCACACCAAAAAAACTGCGATGATTGACCACTTGGTGGCGCTATATTGCGAAAAAAACACTCAATCACCTGTACAGGGTCACATGGTAGTCCGATTGACCTGAGACTTGTCATGCACGGTCTTTGTCCAAGGGTCCATGATGGTCTATGAGGACATTGGTGTATCTCAAAAAACATGACCGTCATCAGCCAATGAACTTTGAGCATCAATTAGACCAGCTTAACGAAGGTCGATCGGAACGAAACTCGATGGGCGTGTTTGACTCATGGCCCTAGTGGTCTGTCAGAATTTTGAAGAAAATCGGACACTAGTTGGCGCTAAAGAGTTTTTTGCGTCTCTACTCACGTGGTGTTTCACGCATTTACAAAATATTGACTTCATCTGATAGATCTCCTCATACTGAACAACTTTGCCTCAAGAACCACTGCTGTCAATCAAATTGTTTGCGAAATATTGGAGATTTTTGAAATTTCAAATTTTTCGAACTCGTCATAGGCCGTCAATCTCACTGTCTTGAAAATTCACATGCATCATCTAGGGACACTCAAGGCAAAAAGTTGTCAAAGGATTTTCGATTAGTTAAACCGTTCAGCAGATACAATTTTTCATATATTTCTGATTTGGCCTATTGTGATTAAAATGTCTATATATCTTGTCCAAAAACAAGAAACTTCACAAAACTGTGTAAATGTTAAGAACCAGACATTATGAAGAAACTTGTGAGGTTTCATGTATTTCTGATGCTCGTACGGCTCACAATAAATTATAAACCATCTACATTTTAAAATCTTAGTAAAGCTGTAATACTAGTTTTGTCCACAAGAGAAACGTCACAGATCTGTGAACATGTTAAGAACAAGTCATTTTGAAGAAATGTGTCAGGTCTCATGTATTTCTGATGCTCATAGGGCTCACAATAAATTACAAATGATCTACATTTTAAAATCTTAGAAAAGCTGTAATACTACTTTTGTCCACAAGAGGCACCATCAGGCTAGAAAATCTTTTTATGTGGAGAACAAGTCAGATTGACATAGACTGACATAAACCGACAGAACAGTTCAGATGTTCAGTTCACAATATTAATATCATTTAATCCTCTCAGTCTGAACATCTTTGAAAGATGTCTATTCATTGTTTGCACAGAGTAGAAACTTCACAGAACTGTGCTCATTAGGAAAACTAGTCAGATTGACAAAAAAAGGTCATAACAGTTCAAATGATATGACGTGTAGTGTTAAACATATCCACATTGTTATCATTTGATAGATCTTCCCATACTGAAATTTTTTTGTAACGTCTATATATCATTTACACAAACTAGAAACTTCATAAAGCTCTGTTTATGTGGAGAACAAGTCAGATTGACATAGACCGACATAACAGTTCATATGTTCAGTTCACAATGTCAATATCATTTGATCTTCTCATTCTGAACATCTTTGAAAGATGTCTATACATTGTTTACACAAAGTAGAAACTTCACAGAACTGTGCACATTAGGAGAACTAGTCAGATTGACCACAAACCGTCTTGACAGCTCAGATGGTCTTGCGACGTTTGAACCCCGGTCATTGCTGCTTGCAGCTATATTTATTATTATTATTATTATTCTTCTGCCGTAATGCGTCTCGTGCAGACCAAACCGTAAGGTCTAGAGACTTGAAACTTTGTCAGATGGTAGGTCTCAATTTGGGGAGAACGTATCAAAATATGACGCAAATCGGGCTATAGGTGGCGCTACAGCGACTACAAACGCGTACATGTTCATAACTCGTAAACCGTTTGTCGTACACTCAAGTGTCTTATATCTCTGGAATCCTTGGCTCAAAACTTAAAAAATGTATATCTCCGATTTCATTTCCGCCTATAAAAATTTTCCGCCATTTTGAATTTTCTGAAAAAAAAAGTTTTCGAACTCCTCATAGACCGTTTGTCCAAATAACGCGAAACTTCACACATATCATCTAGAGACTCTCATGACCAAAAGTTATTCAAATAATTTTGATCGGTGATTCACGCTTGCAACAACACGCTAAAACGTTCGCATAAGGCGGAGACACTTTTGCTAAAATCGTAATAGCTCTGGAACGCAAAGAGATAATCTCACCAAACTTCACATAGTCATGTATAAGCTCAATTTGTGGTCACACCAAAAAAACTGCGATGATTGACCACTTGGTGGCGCTATATTGCGAAAAAAACACTCAATCACCTGTACAGGGTCACATGGTAGTCCGATTGACCTGAGACTTGTCATGCACGGTCTTTGTCCAAGGGTCCATGATGGTCTATGAGGACATTGGTGTATCTCAAAAAACATGACCGTCATCGGCCAATGAACTTTGAGCATCAATTAGACCAGCTTAACGAAGGTCGATCGGAACGAAACTCGATGGGCGTGTTTGACTCATGGCCCTAGTGGTCTGTCAGAATTTTGAAGAAAATCGGACACTAGTTGGCGCTAACGAGTTTTTTGCGTCTCTACTCACGTGGTGTTTCATGCATCCACAAAATATTGATATCATCTGATAGATCTCCTCATACTGAACAACTTTGCCTCAAGAACCACTGCTGTCAATCAAATTGTTTGCGAAATATTGGAGATTTTTGAAATTTCAAATTTTTCGAACTCGTCATAGGCCGTCAATCTCACTGTCTTGAAAATTCACATGCATCATCTAGGGACACTCAAGGCAAAAAGTTGTCAAAGGATTTTCGATTAGTTAAACCGTTCAGCAGATACAATTTTTCATATATTTCTGATTTGGCCTATTGTGATTAAAATGTCTATATATCTTGTCCAAAAACAAGAAACTTCACAAAACTGTGTAAATGTTAAGAACAAGACATTATGAAGAAACTTGTGAGGTTTCATGTATTTCTGATGCTCGTACGGCTCACAATAAATTATAAACCATCTACATTTTAAAATCTTAGAAAAGCTGTAATACTAGTTTTGTCCACAAGAGAAACGTCACAGATCTGTGAACATGTTAAGAACAAGTCATTTTGAAGAAATGTGTCAGGTCTCATGTATTTCTGATGCTCATAGGGCTCACAATAAATTAAAAATGATCTACATTTTAAAATCTTAGAAAAGCTGTAATACTACGTTTGTCCACAAGAGGCACCATCAGGCTAGAAAATCTTTTTATGTGGAGAACAAGTCAGATTGACATAGACTGACATAAACCGACAGAACAGTTCAGATGTTCAGTTCACAATATTAATATCATTTAATCTTCTCAGTCTGAACATCTTTGAAAGATGTCTATTCATTGTTTGCACAGAGTAGAAACTTCACAGAACTGTGTTCATTAGGAAAACTAATCAGATTGACAAAAAAAGGTCATAACGGTTCAAATGATATGACGTGTAGTGTTAAACATATCCACATTGTTATCATTTGATAGATCTTCCCATACTGAAATTTTTTGTAACGTCTATATATCATTTACTCAAAATAGAAACTTCATAAAGCTCTGTTTATGTGGAGAACAAGTCAGATTGACATAGACTGACATAAACCGACATAACTGTTCATATGTTCAGTTCACAATGACAGCTCAGATGGTCTTGCGACGTTTGAACCCCGGTCATTGCTGCTTGCAGCTATATTTATTATTATTATTATTATTATTATTATTATTATTATTATTATTATTATTCTGCCGTACTTCTTATCGTGCAGACCAAACCGTAAGGTCTAGAGACTTGAAAGTTGGTCAGATGGTAGGTCTCAATTTGGGGAGAACGTATCAAAATATGACGCAAATCGGGCAATAGGTGGCGCTACAGCGACTACAAACGCGTACACGCTCATAACTCGTAAACCGTTTGTCGTACACTCAAGTGTCTTATATCCCTGGAATCCTTGGCTCAAGACTTAAAAAATGTATATCTCCGATTTCATTTCCGCCTATAAAAATTTTCCGCCATTTTGAATTTTCTGAAAAAAAAATTTTTCGAACTCCTCATAGGCCGTTTGTCCAAATCACGCAAAATTTCCCACGCATCATCTAGAGACTCTCATGACCAAAAGTTGTCAAAGGAATTTTGATCGGTGATTCACGCTTGCAACAAGACAATAAAACGTTCGCATAAGGCGGAGACACTTTTGCTAAAATCGTAATACCTCTGGAACGCAAAGAGATAATCTCACAAAACTTCACATAGTCATCTATAAGATCAATATGTGGTCACACCAAAAAAACTGCGATGATTGACCACTTGGTGGCGCTATATTGCGAAATAAACACTCAATCACCTGTACAGGGTCACATGGTAGTCCGATTGACCTGAGACTTGTCATGCACGGTCTTTGTCCAAGGGTCCATGATGGTCTATGAGGACATTGGTGTATCTCAAAAAACATGACCGTCATCGGCCAATGAACTTTGAGCATCAATTAGACTAGCTTAACGAAGGTCGATCGGAACGAAACTCGATGGGCGTGTTTGACTCATGGCCCTAGTGGTCTGTCAGAATTTTGAAGAAAATCGGACACTAGTTGGCGCTAACGAGTTTTTTGCGTCTCTACTCACGTGGTGTTTCACGCATCCACAGAATATTGATATCATCTGATAGATCTCCTCATACTGAACAACTTTGCCTCAAGAACCACTGCTGTCAATCAAATTGTTTGCGAAATATTGGAGATTTTTGAAATATAAAATTTTTCAAACTCGTCATAGGCCGTCAATCTCACTGGCTTGAAAATTCACACGCATCATCTAGGGACACTCAAGGCAAAAAGTTGTCAAAGGATTTTTGATTAGTTAAACCGTTCAGCAGATACAATTTTTCATATATTTCTGATTTGGCCTATTGTGATTAAAATGTCTATATATCTTGTCCAAAAACAAGAAACTTCACAAAACTGTGTAAATGTTAAGAACAAGACATTATGAAGAAACTTGTGAGGTTTCATGTATTTCTGATGCTCGTACGGCTCACAATAAATTATAAACACTCTATATTTTAAAATCTTAGAAAAGCTGTAATACTACTTTTGTCCACAAGAGAAACGTCACAGAACTGTGAACATGTTAAGAACAAGTCATTTTGAAGAAATGTGTCAGGTCTCATGTATTTCTGATGCTCATAGGGCTCACAATAAATAATAAACTATCTATATTTTAAAATCTTAGAAAAGCTGTAATACTACTTTTGTCCACAAGAGGCGCCGTCAGGCTAGAAAATCTTTTCATGTGGAGAACAAGTCAGATTGACATAGACTGACATAAAAGTTCAGATGATATGATGTGTGGTGTTAAACATATCCACACGATATTAATATAATTTGATAGATCTTCCTATAGTGAAAAAATGTGTAATATGATACGTCTATACATCGTTTACACAAACTAGAAACTTCATAAAGATGTGTTTATGTGGAGAACAAGTCAGATTGACATAGATCGACATTACAGTTCAGATGTTCAGTTCACAATATTAATATCATTTGATCTTCTCATTCTGAACATCTTTGAAAGATGTCTATACATTGTTTGCACAAAGTAGAAACTTCACAGAACTGTGCACATTAGGATAACTAGTCAGATTGACCACAAACAGTCATGACATCTCAGATGGTCCTGCTACGTTTGAACCCCGGTCATTGCTGCTTGCAGCTATATTTAGGGGTTCAAACGCGAAGCGTTGAAAACCTATTGTAATTGTTAGGATTTTTATTATTATTATTATTATTAGGGGCCAAGCACCGAAGGTGCGGAGGCACCTATTGTTTTTGTTCCGGTTCTTATTATTATTAGGGGCCAAGCACCGAAGGTGCGGAGGCACCTATTGTTTTTGTTCCGGTTCTTATTATTATTATTAGGGGCCAAGCACCGAAGGTGCGGAGGCACCTATTGTTTTTGTTCCGGTTCTTATTATTAGGGGCCAAGCACCGAAGGTGCGGAGGCACCTATTGTTTTTGTTCCGGTTCTTATTATTATTATTATTATTATTCTTCTTCTGCCATTGAAGTCTATGACAGCCCATAGAACCGTAAGCGGGAAAATGAAAAAAAGTTGGCACACTCATAAAGGAGAGTCTAATCATTGACCATAGCAAAATTGAAGTCTCTAACTCAATCTCTCTACCGCCACCAACTGTCCAAAGTTGCACTCACGTTTACGTAAATAACTTTTGAACCGTATGTCCTAGAAACAAAATTCTTTTGTCCACTGATTCCTTGGCTCAAGACGATTCGATTGCACCCTATGACGTCATTTTCCGTCATGAAAATTTTCCCGCCATTTTGAATTTTATGAAAAACCTACTTTGTCGAACTCCTCCTAGGCCGTTCGTCCGATGTTCACGAAAATTGAACCACATCATCTCCTGACAATGTTGACAAAACGATATATAAACAAAGTTGATTCGTCAAACCGTTTACGAATAACTCGTGAAAGAATCTGAGGTAAAAGTCGCCAAAATGAAATTGAGGCTTTATCTCCCCAATGCATTAGCCTTTTCTGACCAAACTAGGTGTGTGTTATGTCAATCATGGTTTGAGGCTACCTGCAGAGTTTTGGCGCTCTGCCCCCTAGTGGTCAGGAGATATGAAAAAGTGACATTTTTCCTTACAACTCCTGAACCCTTTGGCCAAAAATCATAAAACTGGTCTCGTTAGATTCAGTGCATCATGCCGAGTCGTGCGATACCAAATTTTCCCATATCGGCCATTTAGAGCGTCGGCCATTTTGAATATTGTCATAAATTGCTATATTTAACAAATGGATTGGCGTATCGTTACGAAACTCAATATGTGTCTTCGGCACCTAATCTTGATACGGCACAAAAAGTTTGGGGGCAGCGCCACCTTGTGGTCAAAAGTTATAACCAAATTTACAAATATGCTAATAACTTTTGATGACGTTAACCTATTGTAAAACAAATGGTCTTAATGTGTTCATTGGGTCAAGCCGAGACCATAGATACCAAATATGTTATATTCGGCCAAACCTCCGATTTGCCATGTTATTTTTCTTTAAAAACCTACTTTTTCGAACTCCTCCCAGACCGTTTGTCCAATTTTCACCAAAATTGAACCACATCATCTCCAGACCATCATGACAAAAAGTTATCCAAAGAAAGTTGATATGTCAAACCGTTTACGAATAACTCGCGAAAGAATCCGACGTAATGGTCGCAAAATTGAAATTGAGGCTTTATCTCCGCAATGCATTAGCCTTTTCTGACCAAACTAGGTGTGTGTTATGTCAATCATGGTCTGAGGCTACCTGCAGAGTTTTGGCGCTCTGCCCCCTAGTGGTCAGGAGATATTAAAAAACTGACATTTTTGATTATAACTCCTGAACGCTTTGTCTAAAAATCATGAAACTGCTGTCTTTAGATCCAGTTGGTCATGCCGAGTCCTGTGATACCACATTTTCCCATATCGGCCATTTTGAGCATCTGCCATTTCGATTTTTCTTATAAGATGCTATGTTTAACAAACACATGACTTTAGTGCTGTCAGCAATGGTTTACCCAATTGAAAGCAAACTTTGCATGTGTCAATGTCACCACACTCTCAATGTACCACACACTACAATTTGGTTACAGCGCTGCCTGTTGGTTGAATGCGATAAACCATTAAATCGAATTGCTAAAGACCGTATTGTTGGTTTTTCAGCCATTTAGACTTAAGTCATATTGAAATGTCTTTAGATTCTTACTGCCGTTGGTCTGATGATGCCAGTCATGTCGGCATGACATTTAATGCCCTCCTTGCGCTTGGCCCCGTGATGGCTGCTAGCAGCTATATTTATTATTAGGGGCCAAGCACCGAAGGTGCGGAGGCACCTATTGTTTTTGTTCCGGTTCTTATTATTATTATTATTATTATTCTTCTTCTGCCATTGAAGTCTATGACAGCCCATAGAACCGTAAGCGGGAAAATGAAAAAAAGTTGGCACACTCATAAAGGAGAGTCTAATCATTGACCATAGCAAAATTGAAGTCTCTAACTCAATCTCTCTACCGCCACCAACTGTCCAAAGTTGCACTCACGTTTACGTAAATAACTTTTGAACCGTATGTCCTAGAAACAAAATTCTTTTGTCCACTGATTCCTTGGCTCAAGACGATTCGATTGCACCCTATGACGTCATTTTCCGTCATGAAAATTTTCCCGCCATTTTGAATTTTATGAAAAACCTACTTTGTCGAACTCCTCCTAGGCCGTTCGTCCGATGTTCACGAAAATTGAACCACATCATCTCCTGACAATGTTGACAAAACGATATATAAACAAAGTTGATTCGTCAAACCGTTTACGAATAACTCGTGAAAGAATCTGAGGTAAAAGTCGCCAAAATGAAATTGAGGCTTTATCTCCCCAATGCATTAGCCTTTTCTGACCAAACTAGGTGTGTGTTATGTCAATCATGGTTTGAGGCTACCTGCAGAGTTTTGGCGCTCTGCCCCCTAGTGGTCAGGAGATATTAAAAAACTGACTTTTTTGCTTATAACTCCTGAACCCTTTGGCCAAAAATCATGAAACTGGTCTCTTTAGATCCAATGGGTCATGCCGAGTCCTGTGATACCAAATTTTCCCATATCGGCCATTTTGAGCGTCTGCCATTTCGATTTTTCTTATAAGATTCTATGTTTAACAAACACATGACTTTAGTGCTCTGTCAGCAATGGTTTACCCAATTGAAAGCAAACTTTGCATGTGTCAATGTCACCACACTCTCAATGTACCACATGAATTGACACTACAATTTGGTTACAGCGCTGCCTGCTGGTTGAATGTGATAAACCATTAAATCGAATTACTAAAGACCGTATTGTTGATTTTTCAGCCATTTAGACTTAAGTCATATTGAAATGTCTTTAGATTCTTACTGCCATTGGTCTGATGATGCCAGCCATGTCGGCATGACATTTAATGCCCTCCTTGCGCTTGGCCCCGTGATGGCTGCTAGCAGCTATTTAGGGGCCAAGCACCGAAGGTGCGGAGGCACCTATTGTTTTTGTTCCGGTTCTTATTATTATTATTATTATTCTTCTTCTGCCATTGAAGTCTATGACAGCCCATAGAACCGTAAGCGGGAAAATGAAAAAAAGTTGGCACACTCATAAAGGACAGTCCAATCATTGACCATAGCAAAATTGAAGTCTCTAACTCAATCTCTATTGCGCCACCAACTGTCCAAAGTTGCACTCACGTTTATGTAAATAACTTTTGAACCGTATGTCCTAGAAACAAAATTCTTTTGTCCACTGATTCCTTGGCTCAAGACGATTCGAATGCACCCTATGACGTCATTTTCCGTCATGAAAATTTTCCCGCCATTTTGAATTTTATGAAAAACCTACTTTTTCGAACTCCTCCTAGGCCGTTCGTCCGATTTTCACGAAAATTGAACCACATCATCTCCAGACAATGTGGACAAAACGGTATATAAAGAAAGTTTATTCGTCAAACTGTTTACGAATAACTCGCGAAAGAATCCGAGGTAAAAGTCGCCAAAATGAATTTGAGGCTTTATCTCCGCAATGCATTAGCCTTTTCTGACCAAACTAGGTGTGTATTATGTCAATCATGGTTTGAGGCTACCTGCAGAGTTTTGGCGCTGTGCCCCCTAGTGGTCAGGAGTTATGAAAAACTGACTTTTGTGCTTATAACTTCTGAACCCTTTGGCCAAAAATCATGAAACTGGTCTCTTTAGATCCAGTGGGTCATGCCGAGTCCTGTGATACCAAATATTCCCATATCGGCCATTTTGAGCGTCTGCCATTTCGATTTTTCTTATAAGATGCTATGTTTAACAAACACTTGACTTTAGTGCTCTGTCAGCAATGGTTTACCCAATTGAAAGCAAACTTTGCATGTGTCAATGTCACCACACTCTCAATGTACCACACACTACAATTTGGTTACAGCGCTGCCTGTTGGTTGAATGCGATAAACCATTAAATCGAATTGCTAAAGACCGTATTGTTGGTTTTTCAGCCATTTAGACTTAAGCCATATTGAAATGTCTTTAGATTTTTACTGCCGTTGATCTGATGATGCCAGTCATGTCGGCATGACATTTAATGCCCTCCTTGCGCTTGGCCCCGTGATGGCTGCTAGCAGCTATATTTATTATTATTATTCTTCTTCTGCCATTGAAGTCTATGACAGCCCATAGAACCGTAAGCGGGAAAATGAAAAAAAGTTGGCACACTCATAAAGGAGAGTCCAATCATTGACCATAGCAAAATTGAAGTCTCTAACTCAATCTCTATAGCGCCACCAACCGTCCAAAGTTGCACTCACGTTTACGTAAATAACTTTTGAACCGTATGTCCTAGAAACAAAATTCTTTTGTCCACTGATTCCTTGGCTCAAGACGATTCGATTGCACCCTATGACGTCATTTTCCGTCATGAAAATTTTCCCGCCATTTTGAATTTTATGAAAAACCTACTTTGTCGAACTCCTCCTAGGCCGTTCGTCCGATCTTCACGAAAATTGAACCACATCATCTCCCGACAATGTGGACAAAACGATATATAAAGAAAGTTGATTCGACAAACCGTTTACGAATAACTCGCGATGAAATTGAGGCTTTATCTCCCCAATGCATTAGCCTTTTCTGACCAAACTAGGTGTGTGTTATGTCAATCATGGTTTGAGGCTACCTGCAGAGTTTTGGCGCTCTGCCCCCTAGTGGTCAGGAGATATTAAAAAACTGACTTTTTTGCTTATAACTCCTGAACCCTTTGGCCAAAAATCATGAAACTGGTCTCTTTAGATCCAATGGGTCATGCCGAGTCCTGTGATACCAAATTTTCCCATATCGGCCATTTTGAGCGTCTGCCATTTCGATTTTTCTTATAAGATTCTATGTTTAACAAACACATGACTTTAGTGCTCTGTCAGCAATGGTTTACCCAATTGAAAGCAAACTTTGCATGTGTCAATGTCACCACACTCTCAATGTACCACATGAATTGACACTACAATTTGGTTACAGCGCTGCCTGCTGGTTGAATGTGATAAACCATTAAATCGAATTACTAAAGACCGTATTGTTGATTTTTCAGCCATTTAGACTTAAGTCATATTGAAATGTCTTTAGATTCTTACTGCCATTGGTCTGATGATGCCAGCCATGTCGGCATGACATTTAATGCCCTCCTTGCGCTTGGCCCCGTGATGGCTGCTAGCAGCTATTTAGGGGCCAAGCACCGAAGGTGCGGAGGCACCTATTGTTTTTGTTCCGGTTCTTATTATTAGGGGCCAAGCACCGAAGGTGCGGAGGCACCTATTGTTTTTGTTCCGGTTCTTATTATTATTAGGGGCCAAGCACCGAAGGTGCGGAGGCACCTATTGTAATTGTTCCGGTTCTTTATTATTATTATTCATCTTCTTCTTCTTCTTCTTCTTCTTCTTCCGCCATGGAAGTCTATGTAAGGCCATAGAACCGTTTGCGGGAAAATGATAAAATTTGGCACACTGATAGAGGACAAGCCAATCATTGACCATAGCAAATTTGAAGTCTCTAACTCGATGTCTCTAGCGCCACCAACTGTCCAAAGTTGCACTCACGTTTACGTAAATAACTCTTGAACCGTATGTCCTAGAAACAAAATTCTTTCGTCCACTAATTCCTTGGCTCAAGACGATTCGATTGCACCCTATGACGTCATTTTCCGTCATGAAAAATTTCCCGCCATTTTGAATTTTACGAAAAACCTACTTTTTCGAACTCCTCCTAGGCCGTTTTTCCGATTTCAACGAAAATTGAACCACATCATCTCCAGACAATGTGGAAAAAAAGTTATCCAAAGAAAGTTGATATGTCAAACCGTTTACGAATAACTCGCGAAAGAATCCGACGTAATGGTCGCAAAAATGAAATTGAGGCTTTATCTCCGCAACGCATTAGCGTTTTCTGACCAAACTAGGTGTGTGTTATGTCAATCATGATCTGAGGCTACCTGCAGAGTTTTGGCGCTGTGCCCCCTAGTGGTCAAGAGATATGAAAAAGTTAAATATTTGCTTATAACTTCTGAACGCTTTGGCCAAAAATAATAAAACTGGTCTCTTTAGATTCAGTGCATCATGCCGAGTCGTGCGATACCAAATTTTCCCATATCGGCCATTTTGAGCGTCGGCCATTTTGAATATTGTCATAAATTGCTATATTTAAAAAAGATATTGGCGTATCGTTACGAAACTCAATATGTGTCTTCGGCACCTAACCTTGATACGACTCAAAAAGTTTCGAGGCAGCACCCCCTTGTGGTCAAAAATTATAACCAAATTTACAAATATGCTAATAACTTTTGAGTGCGTTAACCTATGGTAAAACAAATTATCTTTATACGTTCCTTGGGTCAATCCGAGAACACAGATACCAAATTTGTCATAGTCGGCCAAACTTCTTGTCCACCATGTTGTTTTTCTTTAAAAACCTACTTTTTCGAACTCCTCCCAGACCGTTTGTCCAATTTTCAACAAAATTAAACCACATCAT
Source organism: Rhodeus uyekii (assembly GCA_037043235.1). Lineage (NCBI taxonomy): Eukaryota > Metazoa > Chordata > Actinopteri > Cypriniformes > Acheilognathidae > Rhodeus > Rhodeus uyekii. The sequence continues at coordinate 40,166 of JAWRVZ010000976.1, forward strand.
TTCCAGACCATCTTGACAAAAAGTTATCCAAAGAAAGTTGATATGTCAAACCGTTTACGAATAACTCGCGAAAGAATCCGACGTAATGGTTGCAAAAATGAAATTGAGGCTTTATCTCCGCAACGCATTAGCGTTTTCTGACCAAACTAGGTGTGTGTTATGTCAATCATGGTTTGAGGCTACCTGCAGAGATTTGGCGCTCTGCCCCCTAGTGGTCAGGAGATATCAAAAAACTGACATTTTTGATTATAACTCCTGAACGCTTTGTCTAAAAATCATGAAACTGGTCTCTTTAGATCCAGTGGGTCATGCCGAGTCCTGTGATACCAAATTTTCCCATATCGGCCATTTTGAGCGTCTGCCATTTCGATTTTTCTTGTAAGAAGCTATGTTTAACAAACACATGACTTTAGTGGTCTGTCAGCAATGGTTTACCCAATTGAAAGCAAACTTTGCATGTGTCAATGTCACCACACTCTCAATGTACCACATGAATTGACACTACAATTTGGTTACAGCGCTGCCTGTTGGTTGAATGTGATTAAACCATTAAATCGAATTGCTAAAAACCGTATTGTTGGTTTTTCAGCCATTTAGACTTAAGTCATATTGAAATGTCTTTAGATTCTTACTGCCGTTGGTCTGATGATGCCAGCCATGTCGGCATGACATTTAATGCCCTCCTTGCGCTTGGCCCCGTGATGGCTGCTAGCAGCTATATTTATTATTATTATTCTTCTTCTGCCATTGAAGTCTATGACAGCCCATAGAACCGTAAGCGGGAAAATGAAAAAAAGTTGGCACACTGATAAAGGAGAGTCCAATCATTGACCATAGCAAAATTGAAGTCTCTAACTCAATCTCTCTAGCGCCACCAACTGTCCAAAGTTGCACTCACGTTTACGTAAATAACTTTTGAACCGTATGTCCTAGAAACAAAATTCTTTTGTCCACTGATTCCTTGGCTCAAGACGATTCGATTGCACCCTATGACGTCATTTTCCGTCATGAAGATTTTCCCGCCATTTTGAATTTTATGAAAAACCTACTTTGTCGAACTCCTCCTAGGCCGTTCGTCCGATGTTCACGAAAATTGAACCACATCATCTCCCGACAATGTGGACAAAACGATATATAAAGAAAGTTGATTCGTCAAACCGTTTACGAATAACTCGCGAAAGAATCTGAGGTAAAAGTCGCCAAAATGAAATTGAGGCTTTATCTCCCCAATGCATTAGCCTTTTCTGACCAAACTAGGTGTGTGTTATGTCAATCATGGTTTGAGGCTACCTGCAGAGTTTTGGCGCTGTGCCCCCTAGTGGTCAGGAGTTATCAAAAACTGACTTTTTTGCTTATAACTTCTGAACCCTTTGGCCAAAAATCATGAAACTGGTCTCTTTAGATCCAGTGGGTCATGCCGAGTCCTGTGATAGCAAATATTCCCATATCGGGCATTTTGAGCGTCTGCCATTTCGATTTTTCTTATAAGATGCTATGTTTAACAAACACATGACTTTAGTGCTCTGTCAGCCATGGTTTACCCAATTTACCCAATGTACCACATGAATTGACACTACAATTTGGTTACAGCGCTGCCTGTTGGTCGAACGTGATAAACCATTAAATCGAACTACTAAAGACCGTATTGTTGATTTTTCAGCCATTTAGACTTAAGTCATATTGAAATGTCTTTAGATTCTTACTGCCGTTGGTCTGATGATGCCAGCCATGTCGGCATGACATTTAATGCCCTCCTTGCGCTTGGCCCCGTGATGGCTGCTAGCAGCTATATTTATTAGGGGCCAAGCACCGAAGGTGCGGAGGCACCTATTGTTTTTGTTCCGGTTCTTATTATTAGGGGCCAAGCACCGAAGGTGCGGAGGCACCTATTGTTTTTGTTCCGGTTCTTATTATTATTATTATTATTATTCTTCTTCTGCCATTGAAGTCTATGACAGCCCATAGAACCGTAAGCGGGAAAATGAAAAAAAGTTGGCACACTGATAAAGGAGAGTCCAATCATTGACCATAGCAAAATTGAAGTCTCTAACTCAATCTCTCTAGCGCCACCAACTGTCCAAAGTTGCACTCACGTTTACGTAAATAACTTTTGAACCGTATGTCCTAGAAACAAAATTCTTTTGTCCACTGATTCCTTGGCTCAAGACGATTCGATTGCACCCTATGACGTCATTTTCCGTCATGAAGATTTTCCCGCCATTTTGAATTTTATGAAAAACCTACTTTGTCGAACTCCTCCTAGGCCGTTCGTCCGATGTTCACGAAAATTTAACCACATCATCTCCCGACAATGTGGACAAAACGATATATAAAGAAAGTTGATTCGTCAAACCGTTTACGAATAACTCGCGAAAGAATCTGAGGTAAAAGTCGCCAAAATGAAATTGAGGCTTTATCTCCCCAATGCATTAGCCTTTTCTGACCAAACTAGGTGTGTGTTATGTCAATCATGGTTTGAGGCTACCTGCAGAGTTTTGGCGCTGTGCCCCCTAGTGGTCAGGAGTTATCAAAAACTGGACCGTATTGTTGATTTTTCAGCCATTTAGACTTAAGTCATATTGAAATGTCTTTAGATTCTTACTGCCGTTGGTCTGATGATGCCAGCCATGTCGGCATGACATTTAATGCCCTCCTTGCGCTTGGCCCCGTGATGGCTGCTAGCAGCTATATTTAGGGGTTCAAACGCGAAGCGTTGAAAACCTATTGTAATTGTTAGGATTTTTATTATTATTATTATTATTATTATTATTCTTCTGCCGTAATGCGTCTCGTGCAGACCAAACCGTAAGGTCTAGAGACTTGAAACTTTGTCAGATGGTAGGTCTCAATTTGGGGAGAACGTATCAAAATATGACGCAATTCGGGCTATAGGTGGCGCTACAGCAACTACAAACGCGTACATGTTCATAACTCGTAAACCGTTTGTCGTACACTCAAGTGTCTTATATCTCTGGAATCCTTGGCTCAAAACTTAAAAAATGTATATCTCCGATTTCATTTCCGCCTATAAAAATTTTCCGCCATTTTGAATTTTCTGAAAAAAAAAGTTTTCGAACTCCTCATAGACCGTTTGTCCAAATCACGCAAAATTTCACACACATCATCTAGAGACTCTCATGACCAAAAGTTGTCAAAGGAATTTTGATCGGTGATTCACGCTTGCAACAAGACAATAAAACGTTCGGATAAGGTGGAGACACTTTTGCTAAAATTGTAATAGCTCTGGAACGCAAAGAGATAATCTCACCAAACTTCACATATTCATGTATAAGCTCAATATGTGGTCACACCAAAAAAACTGCGATGATTGACCACTTGGTGGCGCTATATTGCGAAAAAAACACTCAATCACCTGTACAGGGTCACATGGTAGTCCGATTGACCTGAGACTTGTCATGCACGGTCTTTGTCCAAGGGTCCATGATGGTCTATGAGGACATTGGTGTATCTCAAAAAACATGACCGTCATCGGCCAATGAACTTTGAGCATCAATTAGACTAGCTTAACGAAGGTCGATCGGAACGAAACTCGATGGGCGTGTTTAACTCATGGCCCTAGTGGTCTGTCAGAATTTTGAAGAAAATCGGACACTAGTTGGCGCTAACGAGTTTTTTGCGTCTCTACTCGCGTGGTGTTTCTCGCATCCACAAAATATTGATATCATCTGATAGATCTCCTCATACTGAACAACTTTGCCTCAAGAACCACTGCTGTCAATCAAATTGTTTGCGAAATATTGGAGATTTTTGAAATTTCAAATTTTTCGAACTCGTCATAGGCCGTCAATCTCACTGGCTTGAAAATTCACACGCATCATCTAGGGACACTCAAGGGAAAAAGTTATTCAAAGAATTTTGATCAGTCAAACCCTTCAGCAGATATGATTTTTCATATATTTCTGGTTTGGCCTATTGTGAATAAAAAGTCTATATATCTTGTCCACAAACAAGAAACTTCACAAAACTCTGAAAATGTTAAGAACAAGTCATTTTGAAGAAACGTGTGAGGTTTCATGTATTTCTGATGCTCGTACGGTTCACAATAAATTATAAACTTTCTATATTTTAAAATCTTAGAAAAGCTGTCATACTAGTTTTGTCCACAAGAGGCACTGTCAGTCTAGGGAATCTTTTTATTCCATTTCGAGCTTGAAAGCTCTCTGTTGACATGTTGTTTCAAAACATTTGTAACATATCTACATATTGTTTACACAAACTAGAAGCTTCATAAAGCTGCCTTTATGTGGAGAACAAGTCAGATTGACATAGACTGACATTAACCGACAGAACAGTTCAGATGTTCAGTTCACAATATTAATATCATTTAATCTTCTCAGTCTGAACATCTTTGAAAGATGTCTATTCATTGTTTGCACAGAGTAGAAACTTCACAGAACTGTGCTCATTAGGAAAACTAGTCAGATTGACAAAAAAAGGTCATAACAGTTCAAATGATATGACGTGCAGTGTTAAACATATCCACATTGTTATCATTTGGTAGATCTTCCCATACTGAAAAAAATTTGTAACATGTCTATATATCATTTACACAAACTAGAAACTTCATAAAGCTTTGTGTATGTGGAGAACAAGTCAGATTGACATAGACCGACATAAACCGACATAACTGTTCATATGTTCAGTTCACAATGTCAATATCATTTGATCTTCTCATTCTGAACATCTTTGAAAGATGTCTATACATTGTTTGTACAGAGTAGAAACTTCACAGAACTGTGCACATTAGGAGAACTAGTCAGATTGACCACAAACCGTCTTGACAGCTCAGATGGTCTTGCGACGTTTGAACCCCGGTCATTGCTGCTTGCAGCTATATATTATTATTATTATTCTTCTTCTGCCATTGAAGTCTATGACAGCCCATAGAACCGTAAGCGGGAAAATGAAAAAAAGTTGGCACACTCATAAAGGAGAGTCCAATCATTGACCATAGCAAAATTGAAGTCTCTAACTCAATCTCTCTAGCGCCACCAACTGTCCAAAGTTGCACTCACGTTTACGTAAATAACTTTTGAACCGTATGTCCTAGAAACAAAATTCTTTTGTCCACTGATTCCTTGGCTCAAGACGATTCGATTGCACCCTATGACGTCATTTTCCGTCATGAAAATTTTCCCGCCATTTTGAATTTTATGAAAAACCTACTTTGTCGAACTCCTCCTAGGCCGTTCGTCCGATGTTCACGAAAATTGAACCACATCATCTCCCGACAATGTGGACAAAACGATATATAAAGAAAGTTGATTCGTCAAACCGTTTACGAATAACTCGCGAAAGAATCTGAGGTAAAAGTCGCCAAAATGAAATTGAGGCTTTATCTCCCCAATGCATTAGCCTTTTCTGACCAAACTAGGTGTGTGTTATGTCAATCATGGTTTGAGGCTACCTGCAGAGTTTTGGCGCTCTGCCCCCTAGTGGTCAGGAGTTATAAAAAACTGACTTTTTTGCTTATAACTTCTGAACCCTTTGGCCAAAAATCATGAAACTGGTCTCTTTAGATCCAGTGGGTCATGCCGAGTCCTGTGATACCAAATATTCCCATATCGGCCATTTTGAGCGTCTGCCATTTCGATTTTTCTTATAAGATGCTATGTTTAACAAACACATGACTTTAGTGCTCTGTCAGCAATGGTTTACCCAATTGAAAGCAAACTTTGCATGTGTCAATGTCACCACACTCTCAATGTACCACATGAATTGACACTACAATTTGGTTACAGCGCTGCCTGCTGGTTGAATGTGATAAACCATTAAATCGAATTACTAAAGACCGTATTGTTGATTTTTCAGCCATTTAGACTTAAGTCATATTGAAATGTCTTTAGATTCTTACTGCCATTGGTCTGATGATGCCAGCCATGTCGGCATGACATTTAATGCCCTCCTTGCGCTTGGCCCCGTGATGGCTGCTAGCAGCTATTTAGGGGCCAAGCACCGAAGGTGCGGAGGCACCTATTGTTTTTGTTCCGGTTCTTATTATTATTAGGGGCCAAGCACCGAAGGTGCGGAGGCACCTATTGTTTTTGTTCCGGTTCTTTATTATTATTATTCATCTTCTTCTTCAAGTCTCTAACTCAATGTCTCTAGCGCCACCAACTGTCCAAAGTTGCACTCACGTTTACGTAAATAACTCTTGAACCGTATGTCCTAGAAACAAAATTCTTTCGTCCACTAATTCCTTGGCTCAAGACGATTCGATTGCACCCTATGACGTCATTTTCCGTCATGAAAATTTTCCCGCCATTTTGAATTTTACGAAAAACCTACTTTTTCGAACTCCTCCTAGGCCGTTTGTCCGATTTTCACGAAAATTGAACCACATCATCTCCAGACTATGCGTACAAAAAGTTATTAAAAGAAAGTTTATTTGTCAAACCGTTTACGAATAACTTGCGAATGAATTCGACAAAATGGCCGCAGAAATGAAAGCGAGGCTTTATCTCTGCAACGCATTAGCGTATTCTGACCAAACTTGGTGTGTGTTATGGCAATGATGGTCTGAGGCTACCTGCGGAGATTTGGCGCTCTGCCCCCTAGTGGTCTGGAGATATGAAAAAGTGAAATATTTGCTTATAACTTCTGAACGCTTCGATCAAAAATCATAAAACTGGTCTCGTTAGATTCAGGGCATCATGCCGAGTCGTGCAATACCAAATTTTCCCATATCGGCCATTTTGAGGGTCGGCCATTTTGAATTTTGTCATAAATTGCTATATTTAACAAACACATTGGTGTATCGTTACGAAACTCGATATGTGTCTTCGGCATCTGGGCCTGATACAACACAAAAAGTTTCGAGGCAGCGCCACCTTGTGGTCAAAAGTTATAAACAAATTTGCAAAAATGCTAATAACTTTTGAACACGTTAACCTATGGTAAAATAAGTTGTCTTTATACGTTCCTTGGGTCAAACCGAGAACACAGATACCAAATTTGTCATAGTCGGCCAAACTTCCTGTCCGCCATGTTGTTTTTCTTTAAAAACCTACTTTTTCGAACTCCTCCCACACCGTTTGTCCAATTTTCACCAAAATTGAATCATAACATCTTCAGACCATGCTGACAAAAAGTTATTAAAATAAAGTTGATTCGTCAAACAGGTTTCGATAAAATTGCGAACAAATTTGACCAAATGGCCACCAAATAAAGCGAGGCTATATCTCCGCAACGCATTAGCGTATTCTGACCAAACTTTCTGTGTGTCATGTCAATCATGATCTGAGGCTACCTGCAGAGTTTTGGCGCTCTGCCCCCTAGTGGTCAGGAGATATAAAATACTGACATTTTTGATTATAACTCCTGAATGCTTTGTCCAAAAATCATGAAACTGCTGTCTTTAGATTCAGGGCATCATGCCGAGTCGTGCGATACCAAATTTTCCCATATCGGCCATTTTCAGCGTCAGCTATTTAGAATTTTGTCATGAAATGCTATGCTTAACAAACACATGACTTTAAAGCTGGATGTCAGCAATGCTTTACCCTATTGACACCAAACTTTGCATGTGTCATTGTCACCTCACTCTGGATATACCACATGATTTGACACATCAGTTTGGTTACAGCGCTGAGTTATCGAACGTGATAAACCATTACATTGAATTGCTAAAGACCGTATTGATGATTTTTCAGCCATTTAGACTGAAGTCATATTGGTATGTCTTTAGATGCTTACTGCTGTTGGTCTGATGCTGCCAGCCATGTCGGCATAACATTTAATGCCCTCCTAATGCTTGGCCCCGTCATGGCTGCTTGCAGCTATATTTATTATTATTCTTCTTCTGCCATTGAAGTCTATGACAGCCCATAGAACCGTAAGCGGGAAAATGAAAAAAAGTTGGCACACTCATAAAGGACAGTCCAATCATTGACCATAGCAAAATTGAAGTCTCTAACTCAATCTCTAAAGCGCCACCAACTGTCCAAAGTTGCACTCACGTTTATGTAAATAACTTTTGAACCGTATGTCCTAGAAACAAAATTCTTTTGTCCACTGATTCCTTGGCTCAAGACGATTCAATTGCACCCTATGACGTCATTTTCCGTCATGAAAATTTTCCCGCCATTTTGAATTTTATGAAAAACCTACTTTTTCGAACTCCTCCTAGGCCGTTCGTCCGATTTTCACGAAAATTGAACCACATCATCTCCAGACAATGTGGACAAAACGATATATAAAGGAAGTTGGTTCGTCAAACCATTTACGAATAACTCACAAAAGAATCTGAGGTAATAGTCGCTAAAATGAAATTGAGGCTTTATCTCCGTAATGCATTTGCCTTTTCTGACCAAACTAGGTGTGTGTTATGTCAATTATGGTCTGAGGCTACCTGCAGAGTTTTGGCGCTCTGCCCCCTACTGGTCAGGAGATATGAAAAACTGTCATTTTTGATTATAACTCCTGAACGCTTTGTCCAAAAATCATGAAACTGGTCTCTTTAGATCCAGTGGGTCATGCCGAGTCCTGTGATACCAAATATTCCCATATCGGCCATTTTGAGCGTCTGCCATTTCGATTTTTCTTATAAGATGCTATGTTTAACAAACACATGACTTTAGTGGTCTGTCAGCAATGGTTTACCCAATTGAAAGCAAACTTTGCATGTGTCAATGTCACCACACTCTCAATGTACCACATGAATTGACACTACAATTTGGTTACAGCGCTGCCTGTTGGTTGAATGTGATAAACCATTAAATCGAAATACTAAAGACCGTATTGTTGATTTTTCAGCCATTTAGACTTAAGTCATATTGAAATCTCTTTAGATTCTTACTGCCGTTGGTCTGATGATGCCAGCCATGTCGGCATGACATTTAATGCCCTCCTTGCGCTTGGCCCCGTGATGGCTGCTAGCAGCTATATTTATTATTATTCTTCTTCTGCCATTGAAGTCTATGACAGCCCATAGAACCGTAAGCGGGAAAATGAAAAAAAGTTGGCACACTCATAAAGGACAGT
>JAWRVZ010000977.1:0-2500 GCA_037043235.1 Rhodeus uyekii
ATTATAACACATTATAACTCATAATAACTCATAACACATTATAACTCATTATAACACATTATAACACATTATAACTCATTATAACACATTATAACTCATTATAACACATTATAACTCATTATAACACATTATAACTCATTATAACACATTATAACACATTATAACTCATTATAACACATTATAACACATTATAACTCAATTATAACACATTATAACTCAATTATAACACATTATAACTCATAACACATTATAACACATTATAACTCATTATAACTCATTACAACACATTATAACTCATTATAACACATTATAACTCAATTATAACACATTATAACTCATAACACATTATAACTCATTACAACACATTATAACTCATTATAACACATTATAACTCATTATAACTCATTATAACACATTATAACACATTATAACTCAATTATAACACATTATAACTCAATTATAACACATTATAACTCATAACACATTATAACACATTATAACTCATTATAACTCATTACAACACATTATAACTCATTATAACACATTATAACTCAATTATAACACATTATAACTCAATTATAACACATTATAACTCATTACAACACATTATAACTCATTATAACACATTATAACTCATTATAACTCATTATAACACATTATAACACATTATAACTCATAATAACTCATAACACATTATAACTCATTATAACACATTATAACACATTATAACTCATTATAACTCATTATAACACATTATAACACATTATAACTCATAATAACTCATAACTCATTATAACACATTATAACACATTATAACACATTATAACACATTATAACTCATAATAACTCATAACACATTATAACTCATTATAACACATTATAACACATTATAACTCATTATAACTCATTATAACACATTATAACACATTATAACTCATAATAACTCATAACTCATTATAACACATTATAACACATTATAACTCATAATAACTCATAACACATTATAACTCATTATAACACATTATAACTCATAATAACTCATAACACATTATAACTCATTATAACACATTATAACACATTATAACACATTATAACTCATTATAACACATTATAACTCATAATAACTCATAACACATTATAACTCATTATAACTCATTATAACTCATTACAACTCATTATAACTCATTATAACTCATTATAACACATTATAACACATTATAACTCATAATAACTCATAACTCATTATAACACATTATAACACATTATAACTCATAATAACTCATAACACATTATAACTCATTATAACACATTATAACACATTATAACTCATTATAACACATTATAACTCATTATAACTCATAATAACTCATAACACATTATAACTCATTATAACACATTATAACACATTATAACTCATAACTCATTATAACACATTATAACTCATTATAACACATTATAACTCATTATAACTCATTATAACTCAATTATAACACATTATAACTCATTATAACTCATAACACATTATAACACATTATAACTCATTATAACACATTATAACACATTATAACTCATTATAACTCATTATAACACATTATAACTCATTATAACACATTATAACTCAATTATAACACATTATAACTCAATTATAACACATTATAACTCATTACAACACATTATAACACATTATAACTCATTATAACACATTATAACTCAATTATAACACATTATAACTCATTACAACACATTATAACATTATAACACATTATAACTCAATTATAACACATTATAACTCATTACAACACATTATAACTCAATTATAACACATTATAACTCATTACAACACATTATAACTCAATTATAACACATTATAACTCATTATAACACATTATAACTCATTACAACACATTATAACTCATTATAACACATTATAACATTATAACTCAATTATAACACATAACTCATTACAACACATTATAACTCAATTATAACACATTATAACTCATAACACATTATAACACATTATAACTCATTATAACTCATTATAACACATTATAACACATTATAACACATTATAACACATTATAACACATTATAACTCATTATAACTCATTATAACACATTATAACTCATTATAACTCATTATAACTCATTATAACTCATTATAACACATTATAACTCATTATAACACATTATAACTCATAATAACTCATAACTCATTATAACACATTATAACTCATTATAACACATTATAACTCATAACACATTATAACACATTATAACTCATAACTCACTATAACACATTATACCTCATTATAACACATTATAACTCATAACACATTATAACTCATTATAACACATTATAACTCATTATAACTCATTATAACACATTATAACTCATAACTCATAACACATTATAACACATAACACATTATAACACATTATAACTCATAACACATTATAACACATTATAACTCATAACACATTATAACTCATAACTCAT
>JAWRVZ010000977.1:17500-49148 GCA_037043235.1 Rhodeus uyekii
AGACACATACACACACAGGTGAGACACACACACACACACACACACAGGTGAGACACACACACACACACACAGGTGAGACACACACACACACACACACACACACAGGTGAGACACACACACACACACACACAGGTGAGACACACACACACAGGTGAGACACACACACACACACACAGGTGAGACACACACACAGGTGAGACACACACACCACCTGCAGCTGACGCCAGTGCTCACACACCTGCACACACACACACACACACACACACACACACACACACACACACACACACACACACACACACACACACACACACACACACACACAGGTGAGACACACACACACAGGTGAGACACACACACACACACACACAGGTGAGACACACACACACACACACACACACACAGGTGAGACACACACACACACAGGTGAGACACACACACACACACAGGTGAGACACACACACACACACAGGTGAGACACATACACACACAGGTGAGACACACACACACACACACACAGGTGAGACACACACACACAGGTGAGACACACACACACACACACAGGTGAGACACACACACACACACACACACACAGGTGAGACACACACACACACACACACAGGTGAGACACACACACACACACACAGGTGAGACACACACACACACACACAGGTGAGACACACACACAGGTGAGACACACACACCACCTGCAGCTGACGCCAGTGCTCACACACCTGCACACACACACACACACACACACACACACACACACACACACACACACACACACACACACACACACACACAGGTGAGACACACACACACACACACACACACACACAGGTGAGACACACACACACACACAGGTGAGACACACACACACACAGGTGAGACACACACACACACACAGGTGAGACACACACACACACACACAGGTGAGACACATACACACACAGGTGAGACACACACACACACACACACACAGGTGAGACACACACACACACAGGTGAGACACACACACACAGGTGAGACACACACACACACACACACACACACACACACACACACACACACAGGTGAGACACACACACACACACAGGTGAGACACACACACACACACAGGTGAGACACACACACACACACAGGTGAGACACACACACACACACACACACAGGTGAGACACACACACACACACAGGTGAGACACACACACCACCTGCAGCTGACGCCAGTGCTCACACACCTGCACACACACACACACACACACACACACACAGGTGAGACACACACACACACACAGGTGAGACACACACACACACACACACACACACACACACACACAGGTGAGACACACACACACACACACAGGTGAGACACACACACACACACACAGGTGAGACACACACACACACACACACAGGTGAGACACACACACACACACACAGGTGAGACACACACACACACACACAGGTGAGACACACACACACACATACACAGGTGAGACACACACACACAGGTGAGACACACACACACAGGTGAGACACACACACTCAGGTGAGACACACACACACAGGTGAGACACACACACACACAGGTGAGACACACACACACACAGGTGAGACACACACACACACAGGTGAGACACACACACACACAGGTGAGACACACACACACACACACACACACACACACACACAGGTGAGACACACACACACAGGTGAGACACACACACACAGGTGAGACACACACACACAGGTGAGACACACACACACACAGGTGAGACACACACACACAGGTGAGACAGACACACACACACACACACAGGTGAGACACACACACACAGGTGAGACACACACACACACACACACACACACACACAGGTGAGACACACACACACAGGTGAGACACACACACACAGGTGAGACACACACACACAGGTGAGACACACACACACACAGGTGAGACACACACACACAGGTGAGACACACACACACACACACACACACACACACACACAGGTGAGACACACACACACACACACACACAGGTGAGACACACACACACAGGTGAGACACACACACACAGGTGAGACACACACACACAGGTGAGACACACACACACACAGGTGAGACACACACACACAGGTGAGACACACACACACACACAGGTGAGACACACACACACAGGTGAGACACACACACACAGGTGAGACACACACACACACACAGGTGAGACACACACACACACACAGGTGAGACACACACACACAGGTGAGACACACACACACACTCTCACACACACCTTCTCTGACAGCAGCTGTCGTCTCCTCTTGATGATGTCACAGCGGATGGCGCTCCGCTCTCGACACACAGTTTCTTCTGAACTCTGTTTGACGTGCAGAATCTCCAGCTGAACATCAGAAGACTCTCTGAACACACACACGCGCACACACACACACACACACACACACACACGCATTACACGCCGCACACACACACGCACACACCGTGAACGTGAGATAAAGGGAAGAATAACGCTTGTGTGTGCGGCGTGTAATGTGTGTGTGTGTGTGTGCGGCGTGTAATGTGTGTGTGTGTGTGTGCGGCGTGTAATGCGTGTGTGTGTGTGTGTGTGGCGTGTAATGTGTGTGTGTGTGCGGCGTGTAATGCGTGTGTGTGTGTGTGTGGCGTGTAATGTGTGTGTGTGTGTGTGTGGCGTGTAATGTGTGTGTGTGTGTGACGTGTAATGCGTGTGTGTGTGTGCGGCGTGTAATGCGTGTGTGTGTGTGTGTGTGGCGTGTAATGCGTGTGTGTGTGTGTGTGCGGCGTGTAATGTGTGTGTGTGTGTGCGGCGTGTAATGTGTGTGTGTGTGTGTGGCGTGTAATGTGTGTGTGTGTGTGTGCGGCGTGTAATGTGTGTGTGTGTGTGGCGTGTAATGTGTGTGTGTGTGTGCGGCGTGTAATGCGTGTGTGTGTGTGTGGCGTGTAATGCGTGTGTGTGTGTGTGTGCGGCGTGTAATGTATGTGTGTGTGGCGTGTAATGCGTGTGTGTGCGGCGTGTAATGTGTGTGTGTGTGTGCGGCGTGTAATGTGTGTGTGGCGTGTAATGTGTGTGTGTGTGTGTGCGGCGTGTAATGCGTGTGTGTGTGTGGCGTGTAATGCGTGTGTGTGTGTGTGTGTGCGGCGTGTAATGTGTGTGTGTGCGGCGTGTAATGCGTGTGTGTGTGTGTGTGTGGCGTGTAATGTGTGTGTGTGTGGCGTGTAATGCGTGTGTGTGTGTGCGGCGTGTAATGCGTGTGTGTGTGTGTGTGGCGTGTAATGTGAGTGTGTGTGTGGCGTGTAATGTGTGTGTGTGTGTGCGGCGTGTAATGTGAGTGTGTGTGTGGCGTGTAATGTGTGTGTGTGTGTGCGGCGTGTAATGTGTGTGTGTGTAGCGTGTAATGCGTGTGTGTGTGTGCGGCGTGTAATGCGTGTGTGTGTGTGTGTGTGGCGTGTAATGCGTGTGTGTGTGGCGTGTAATGCGTGTGTGTGTGTGCGGCGTGTAATGCGTGTGTGTGTGCGGCGTGTAATGCGTGTGTGTGTGAGTGTGTGGCGTGTAATGTGAGTGTGTGTGTGTGTGTGTGGCGTGTAATGTGAGTGTGTGGCGTGTAATGTGTGTATGTGTGTGTGTGTGGCGTGTAATGTGAGTGTGTGTGTGTGTGTGTGGCGTGTAATGTGAGTGTGTGGCGTGTAATGTGAGTGTGTGGCGTGTAATGTGAGTGTGTGGCGTGTAATGTGAGTGTGTGGCGTGTAATGTGTGTATGTGTGTGTGTGCGCGCAGTGTGTTGGACCCGTGAGCGCCGCTGAACGTCTCGCTCGTCACGGCATGAAGGCTCTGCAGACTCTGAGCCAGGAAGCGGCGCTGCGCGTGTCGCTCGGCCAGCAGAGCTCTCTGATTGGCCAGAAGCACATCAAGCCCCTCCTCCAGCACGTCCTGCGCACACACACACACACACACACACTTATCACATGATGTTTGCTGGAGCTGAAGATGAAGAGCTATGAGTGTTGTATTAACACTAAATTAATAATGAACAAACGGCTTTGTGTTCAAATAAATAAAAATAAATGATGGAAAACAATGTAATGTGTGCATTATAAAATTGTGAGAAATTGACGTCTCACACACACACACACACACACACACACACACACACACACACACACACACACACACACACACACCTGGCAGCTGTAGTACCGCAGCAGGATCTGGTTGGCCGTGTGTTTCTCCAGCTCTCCCGTTCTCTCCGCCTCCTCCAGCTCTTCTCCCAGGATCTTGTGCAGCTCGAACCGGCGGCGCAGCGTCTGCTCCCTGTGCGCATGCGCAGACGCGTGTTCATGCTTGACCCGCAGACGCTCCTGCAGCCGCCGCTGCTCCTGCTGATGAAGCTCGTCCAGCTGCGCGCGAACATCCTCCTGCTGAGACACGCCAGCAAACACATCACATGCTACACAACCCTACTCGTGTCGTGTTCGGGAAGCTGCGAGCGTCACCTGTTGCTGCGGCGCGTGCTGAAGCAGTCGTTGTGCGCGCGCCGCTTCGCTCGCGTGTGTTTGCTGCTGCGCCTCCATCCGCTCCCGCGTCTCCCGGTTACAGCGCGCGGCGAGCGCCGCCATGCGAGACGCGTGCTCCTCCTGCAGCTTTCCTTCCATGCCCACGAGCTGCCCGCGCACCACCCCAACAACACGCCTCTCTGCCCCGCCGCCCGCCAGCAGCGCCGACACCAGCCCCTCGAACCCCTGCACGCGCGCACGCTCCAGCGCCACGGCCGCGCGCGACAGCGCCGACACCTGCAGACTGAGAGTCACACACATCTTTCAGCCATTATTCATTAGACTCGTGTTACACATCACGCTTGAACTTCTGTTCCCTGAGAGGGCGGGAATGAGACGGTGCACGGAAAAGGTGCATTTGGGAAACCTCCCCTTCACGTAAATTTCTGAAACCTTATAGGATAACGCCAGTTGACAACTGACCAATTGTCGCGCGATGTAAGGTTTAAGGTTTGCGCGGGTCCCATTGACCCGCCGGACACTCACGCGTACTGCGTCGCCTGTCTGGGACTGGCCCACGCTGAGGATGCCCTGCTGGAGTCCTCCTGCGCGCACTGCGGGGATCTGCCGGGGCGCGCGCTGAGATCCAGGAGGGACATAGCGCGCAGTATCGCGGGGAAGGGGTCCGCTGCCGCCGTCGAGCCGCTGGCGGGCCCCCCCACACACTCGCAGGCTGACGGTGACGACGCAGCATGCCGTCCTCTGCCGTCCCGCAATCACCAGTTCGCTTCGCGGACTTCCTCCCGGTCGAGGATGACAGAGACGTCGACTCAGTATCCCTCGCTGCGTCAGACAGGGACTGGGCGGCGTCGGAGTGCCTCGACACAGAGGGCCCTCTAGACCTCCAGGAGGAGCTAGTCAGGGTCCTCGAGAGGGCAGTTAGAGAGCTGGACCTGGACTGGAGTGCTCCACAGGAGCCCGCGAGGAGTAAGCTGGACTCCTGGTTCCTCCAGTCCAGCCGCCAGCAAGCCGGAGCTAGGAGGGGATCCCCCTTTTTTCCGGAGGTACATGAGCACGTGGTGAGGTCGTGGTCGGCGCCTCAGTCAGCACGCGCTCACTCCTCACCGCGTGCCATGTTTTCGCACGTGGACGGTGCTGAAGCTCGGGGTTATGTGCGGGTGCCACCTGTGGAGGAGGCGATGGCGGCGCACTTGTGCCCTTCCTCAACCATGCTGAGCGGAGGTCTGGGGCTGCCGTCAAAGCCGTGCAGGTTCACGGCGCACCAGGCAGAGAAAGCGTACACCTCGGCTGGCGAGGCCGCGTCCGCGCTCCACTCGATGGCGGTGCTGCAGGTGTTTCAGGCAAAACTGCTGCAATTGCTGGACGCCGGCAGCATGGACGCGGAGGATGTGAGGGACCTGAGACGGCAACGGATTTCACTCTCATGGCAACCAAGCGGTCCGCGCAAGCCATCGGCCGCTCTATGGGGTTTTTAGTGGTGCTCCTGAGGCACCTGTGGCTAACTCTGGCGGACCTGCGGGACTCGGACCGGAAAATGCTCCTCAATGCACCAATTGCGGCCGCCGGCCTTTTTGGTGGCACAGTCGAGTCGGTGATGGAAAAATTTTCCGAAGCGCGAAAGCGATGAGCCACGTGATGCCGAGACGAGCGTACCAGCAGCCCTCAACCCTCCCCCACAGACCGGTGACACAGCAATCGGCGGCTGCAGTTCCGGCGGCTTCTCGCCCGGAGCCGGATGTCCGACGCAAGCAATGGGCGGGACCCGGGAAGAGGCGTCACGGGCCCAAGGGGGGGCCCCCGTCGTGACGGCGCACAGCCTCCCGCAGGCAAGCCATCTTCCTGACGGTCCCGTCAAGAGGAAGAGAGAGCTCGCGGGTGGGCCGCCCCCAAAACACCATGTTGTGCGTTATGTCCCCTCTGTTCGTATGGGCGACGATTGGAATGTGTGTGTGTTAAACCCTGTTTGTGTGGATGCAATAATAAAAACAAATGCTTGTTCACAAAAAGAGTTGTTTCTTCCTCATTCTGTCAGTGTTATGTCGCTTGCCCTGCCTCAGAGCGGCGCGGAGCCACAGTATGCACTTGCTCCCTCAATAGTAGCCGACATTTCCCCGCCGCTCCCGATACTCGTCGAGCAGCGTGCAGCCTACCCTCCGCTTCATCATTTCCTGGAAGCTTGGAGGGCCATTCCAGGCATCTCAGGTTGGTTGCTGGGAATAATTCAGCACGGTTATTCTCTTCAGTTCAGACGCAGACCGCCCCGTTTCACTGGTGTGGTCCCGTCTCTGGCGCTCCCTCAAAGCGCACCTGTTCTGAGACAGGAGGTTCACAGTCTGCTCGCGAAAGGAGCGATAGAGCGCGTCCCTCCGAGCGAGCTAGAGAGCGGATTCTACAGCCGCTATTTCGTGGTGCCCAAGAAAGATGGGGGGCTCCGTCCGATTCTGGATCTGAGACCCATCAACCACGCGCTCCACAAACGCGCGTTCAAAATGACAACGCTGAAGCAGATACTGGCACAGGTACGTCCCGGGGACTGGCTAGCGTCCGTAGATCTGAAAGATGCGTATTTTCATATTCAGATTGCGCCACGCCACAATATCGACCCGGTGAGCTGTCCCGTGTCAGATGTGTTACAGTTTTTACAGCTCCGGCTGGATGACGGGAGTGTTCCGTCTACTCTAAAGGTCTATGTGGCCGCTGTCGCCTCGTTTCGTTCACCGGACGACGGGCAATCGATCGGGAGGCATCCACTAATGGTCAGATTTCTCAGAGGTGCGAGGAGATTACACCCCCCACGCCCCCCATCGGTTCCGCCGTGGGATTTGGCGCTGGTTCTGAGAGCTCTCTCTCTGCCGCCGTTTGAGCCCTTGGAATCGGTCGCGATTAAGGAGCTTTCACAGAAGACGGCGCTGCTTCTCGCACTGGCATCGGCTAAGCGCATTGGGGACTTGCATGCGTTCTCAGTGAGTGACGATTGTATTCGTTTCGGGCCCGGAGACTGCAGTGTTACTCTCCGGCCGAGACCTGGCTTCGTGCCAAAATCACTCTCTACTCCATTTAAAGCGCAAGTAGTTTCTCTGCTCGCCTTGTCTTCAGAGCCGTCAACCTCACAGGACATCGGCGCTCAGAGGGCTATCTGCCCCGTCAGGGCTTTGCGGATTTACTTGGACCGATCCGCCACATTCCAACAGTCGGACCAGCTCTTTGTGTGCTATGGTGGCGCTACTAGAGGAAATGCTGTCTCTAAACAGAGACTTTCTCACTGGATAGTGGACGCTATTGCTTTGGCTTATGCGAATCAGGGACAGGAATGCCCTCTCAACATCAGAGCTCACTCGACGAGAGCTATTGCCTCATCGTGGGCCTGGTCTAGAGGTACGTCAATACAGGATATCTGTTTTGCTGCTGGCTGGTCTTCTCAGAACACCTTCGCCAGGTTTTATAAACTGGATGTTCCATCTTTGGCGTCTCAAGTGCTTTCGGTGAGTAATTGAATCAATTATTCCTGGGATATTGCAGTTGTTACCGCCTTGCTGTTGACGCTGGGGATTTCTGTACAGTAGTTTGTGCTTATGTGCTCACTGTCACCGCTTTGCCGTTGACGCTATGCGCTCACATTAGTTGTGCTTTAATGCTTTCTGAATAGTCACGTCTGCCCTGTAATAGCGCAGCCCGCTATTTTTCATGCTGCTGATATGCAAATTTTGACAAGCTTTAGCTAAGATTTCATTGGCTTAGCTGCACCTATCAGTAGTGAGCACACGTGGCGACGTTGCCATTGGACGAGCTGTGTTTGGTGTATGTTTCCCTGTATCAGACTGGTCTAGGTCTCAATCACGGCGGGATTGAACACCGTTCCCAAATGCACCTTTTCCGTGCACCGTCTCGTTCCCACCCTCGAAAGGGAACGTCTCCGGTTACTATCGTAACCTCCGTTCCCTGAGAGAGGCGGGAACGAGACGGTGCAACGTCCGCCGTGTTCGTCGCTTGACCAGCTGTGCCGTGTTCAGTCATGATTCTGACGCAATTGCCGCGCTTATGCTATTTATACTGTCTGACAGCCAGAGCGCATCGCGCGACAATTGGCCAGTTGTCAACTGGCGTTATCCTATAAGGTTTCAGAAATTTACGTGAAGGGGAGGTTTCCCAAATGCACCTTTTCCGTGCACCGTCTCGTTCCCGCCTCTCTCAGGGAACGGAGGTTACGATAGTAACCGGAGACGTTTATCAGTGTTTCAGTGTCAATAAAAACTTCATCAAGTTTCATCAAATAAAGCAATCGTGTCTCTTCAGAAAATGAAGACCGAAAGCATTCTTGTTGTGTTTCTCTCACACACACACACACACCTGTCCAGCGCCTGCATCATGTTCTCTGGATCCTCCAGCATCAGGATATCCACGAACGTGTCCTCGAGCGCGGCCTCCTGATTGGCTGCCGCAGTGACGTCACGCTTGCTCGGCCCCGCCTCCTCCCCCCCGCTGCTGCTCTGGACGCAGAAACACGTCTGATGAGAACTAACATACAGTAATACCTCGGTTTACGAGTGACTTGGTATACGAGCAAATCGGTGTACGAGCATGGAGGGTCGAATCGGTGTACGATTATTGTATCGGTGTACAAGAAAAAATGTCCCTCACCCATGCGCAGTTTTGTGTGGAAAAGTCCTAACGCTCAGCATCCTTGTGCGCATTTTTACATGAAATATCCTAATGACAGCCTCTCATATCACAGTCAGGAGGTTCCAACCCCTTTATCACCCCTTAACTCATTCATTGGCTGCATCATTCACCACAGTGATACTTTTATAAGTGATTTAAGTTTTTACCTCATATTCTAAACATTAATTAATTGTGATCACTATTGTTCACATAGTGAAATATACACGTACAGTACCTCTAAGCAGTAACTGACACAGTTCATGAATTCAGTGTCTCCTAGTTCTGTCTGAGTGTGTGTGTGTGTGTGTGTGTGGTCACTGAACACGTTAATGGCATTCTCATATCATCTGCCCTCGCATTCATTCGTTCGCGGCTCCCGCGAGTTCGTTCGTTCGAGGCTCCCATGTTCCACGACTTTAACTCTGGATTATCCCTTCGTTTGTTTTCTGCACTATTATAATAAATTCACTCATTTGCTTTCATCCCTGCTTTCCCCGCTCCCCCCCCCCCCTCTCCACACAGGCTGCTCAAACCTGAAGTGCATTACAGTAAATTGTCAAGTATTTTTAGTTTAATTGTCAATTATTAATTAGTATTTATATGAGATCTTAATTGTTACAATTTTAACTGCAATAGGGTAAAACCAAAAAAATATTTAAAATGGGCATTTGTGGTCATGTGGAACGAATTAATTGATTTTTAGTGCATTCTTATGGGGAAATTTGTTTCGGTGTACAAGCATTTTGTTTTACGAGCTCTTGGAACGAATTAAACTCATAAACCGAGGTATTACTGTATTTCACATTACAATCAGAACATCAGGAAACCTGCAATTATTATCCCAATCCCAATCAATCCAACTGACCGAGTGTGTGATTCTGTATTCACAGACCGCAAAAAACTCACATTTTCATGAGCAGCTAACATGACACACACACACCTCAACAACATTTATTTAAAAATAAAATTCCTTTTAATTTCTCTATTCTCCAGGCTTGTACTAACTTGTACAGCTTTCCTGTGTGTCTAACAGTAGAGAGCAGGGCTTGCAACATCAAGGTCATGGGTTTGATTCCCAGGGAAAGCAAGAACCGATTAGAATGTCAATGTGTTTCTTGAATGCGACGATAAAAGCAGCTGATAAATGCAGGAATGTAAACTGACTGTGTGTGTGTGTGTGTTTGTGCGCAGGCGTGTGCAGGAGGAACTGACTGTGTGTGCAGGCGTGTGCGGGCGTCTGCGCTGGAGCAGCTTCACACCGACGACACAAAGACTCGCCAGCAGCAGCGACAGCAGGAACGAACACATGAAACCCAGCAGAGGAAGAGAGAGACCCACATCATCCTGCCAACACACACACACTAGCCGTTACAAGTGTGTGTGTATGTGTATGAGAGTGTGTGAGTGAGTGAATGTGTGTGTGTGTGTGTGTGTGAGTGTGTGAGTGTGTGTATGTGTGAGTGAGTGAATGTGTGAGTGTGTTTGTGAGTGTGTGAGAGTGTGTGAGTGAGTGAATGTGTGTGTGTGTGAGTGTGTGTGAGAGAGTGTGTGAGTGAGTGAATGTGTGTGTGTGTTTGTGAGTGTGTGAGAGTGTGTGAGTGAGTGAATGTGTGTGTGTGTGTGTGTGTGTGTGTGTGTATGTGTATGAGAGTGTGTGAGTGAGTGAATGTGTGTGTGTGTGTGTGTGTGAGTGAGTGTGTGTATGTGTGAGTGAGTGAATGTGTGAGTGTGTTTGTGAGTGTGTGAGAGTGTGTGAGTGAGTGAATGTGTGTGTGTGTGTGTGTGTGAGAGTGTGTGAGTGAGTGAATGTGTGTGTGTGTTTGTGAGTGTGTGAGAGTGTGTGAGTGAGTGAATGTGTGTGTGTGTGTGTGTGTGTATGTGTGTGAGAGTGTGAGTGAGTGAATGTGTGTGTGTGTGTGAGAGTGAGTGTGTGTATGTGTGAGAGTGTGTGAGTGAGTGAATGTGTGTGTGTGTGTGTATGTGTGTGAGAGTGTGAGTGAGTGAATGTGTGTGTGTGTTTGTGAGTGTGTGAGAGTGTGTGAGTGAGTGAATGTGTGTGTGTGTTTGTGAGTGTGTGAGAGTGTGTGAGTGAGTGAATGTGTGTGTGTGTGTGTGTGTGTATGTGTGTGAGAGTGTGAGTGAGTGAATGTGTGTGTGTGTGTGAGAGTGAGTGTGTGTATGTGTGAGAGTGTGTGAGTGAGTGAATGTGTGTGTGTGTGTGTGTTCACCTGCTCAGTGATGCTGATCCTCAGAGTGAGATTCGCCACCACAGGACCAAACAGATGAATGTCATTCTGAAATAATCAACATGAATCTCTCAGTTGCCAAAAACAAACAACCAGTGAATTTACCTAATAGATCAAAATCATAGTGAAACTGACACTTACTAAAAATATTACATCATTATTTGTTTACCTGCAAGTATCATATAAACAGATCAGATTTGCTCAGTAAAGGTTTGTTGTAACTCTAGAGATCATCCCATCTCAGAATCTCAGAGGAAAAGATGATGAGCGAAACATCAATGACAAACATTCAGATGTTATTTAAATCAACACTGAATGCGTCTCCGGTTACTCCTGTCACCTCAGTTCCCGGAGAGACAATGGGTTGAATTAGGAATTACAGGATAAGGTTGTGAATCATCAAGAGATGCAGCACTGGCTAATTACACACAGAATAATGAGCAGAGGAGCGACAATTACACTGGAATCAAGACTGAACAGCTGGAGTGACAAGCATCCCATTCCTGAGACAGCGTCCAGTATCTCATGAGAGCGGAGAGTAACAGAGAGGAGAGTAACAGAGAGTAACAGAGAGGAGAGTAACAGAGAGTAACAGAGAGGAGAGTAACAGAGAGGAGAGTAACAGAGAGGAGAGTAAAAGAGAGGAGAGTAACAGAGAGGAGAGTAACAGAGAGTAACAGAGCGGAGAGTAACAGAGAGGAGAGTAACAGAGAGGAGAGTAAAAGAGAGGAGAGTAAAAGAGAGGAGAGTAACAGAGAGGAGAGTAACAGAGAGGAGAGTAAAAGAGAGGAGAGTAAAAGAGAGGAGAGTAACAGAGAGGAGAGTAACAGAGAGGAGAGTAACAGAGAGGAGAGTAACAGAGAGTAACAGAGAGGAGAGTAACAGAGAGGAGAGTAACAGAGAGTAACAGAGAGGAGAGTAACAGAGAGTAACAGAGAGGAGAGTAACAGAGAGGAGAGTAACAGAGAGGAGAGTAACAGAGAGTAACAGAGAGGAGAGTAACAGAGAGGAGAGTAACAGAGAGTAACAGAGAGGAGAGTAACAGAGAGTAACAGAGAGGAGAGTAACAGAGAGTAACAGAGAGGAGAGTAACAGAGAGGAGAGTAACAGAGAGGAGAGTAACAGAGAGGAGAGTAACAGAGAGTAACAGAGAGGAGAGTAACAGAGAGGAGAGTAACAGAGAGTAACAGAGAGGAGAGGAACAGAGAGTAACAGAGCGGAGAGTAACAGAGAGGAGAGTAACAGAGAGGAGAGTAAAAGAGAGGAGAGTAAAAGAGAGGAGAGTAACAGAGAGGAGAGTAACAGAGAGGAGAGTAAAAGAGAGGAGAGTAAAAGAGAGGAGAGTAACAGAGAGGAGAGTAACAGAGAGTAACAGAGAGGAGAGTAACAGAGAGTAACAGAGAGGAGAGTAACAGAGAGTAACAGAGAGGAGAGTAACAGAGAGGAGAGTAACAGAGAGGAGAGTAACAGAGAGGAGAGTAACAGAGAGGAGAGTAACAGAGAGGAGAGTAACAGAGAGTAACAGAGAGGAGAGTAACAGAGAGTAACAGAGAGGAGAGTAACAGAGAGGAGAGTAACAGAGAGGAGAGTAACAGAGAGTAACAGAGAGGAGAGTAACAGAGAGTAACAGAGAGGAGAGTAACAGAGAGGAGAGTAACAGAGAGGAGAGTAACAGAGAGTAACAGAGAGGAGAGTAACAGAGAGTAACAGAGAGGAGAGTAACAGAGAGGAGAGTAACAGAGAGGAGAGTAACAGAGAGTAACAGAGAGGAGAGTAACAGAGAGGAGAGTAACAGAGAGTAACAGAGAGGAGAGTAACAGGGAGGAGAGTAACAGAGAGGAGAGTAACAGAGAGGAGAGTAACAGAGAGGAGAGTAACAGAGAGGAGAGCAACAGAGAGGAGAGTAACAGAGAGGAGAGTAACAGGGAGGAGAGTAACAGAGAGGAGAGCAACAGAGAGGAGAGCAACAGAGAGGAGAGGAACAGAGAGGAGAGCAACAGAGAGGAGAGCAACAGAGAGGAGAGCAATAGAGAGGAGAGGAGAGTGACAGAGAGGAGAGTAACAGAGAGGAGAGCGACAGAGAGGAGAGGAGAGTAACAGAGAGCAGAGTAACAGAGAGGAGAGCAACAGAGAGGAGAGCAACAGAGAGGAGAGCGACAGAGAGGAGAGGAGAGTAACAGAGAGGAGAGCGACAGAGAGGAGAGGAGAGTAACAGAGAGCAGAGTAACAGAGAGCAGAGTAACAGAGAGGAGAGCAACAGAGAGGAGAGCAACAGAGAGGAGAGCAACAGAGAGGAGAGCAACAGAGAGGAGAGCAACAGAGAGGAGAGCAACAGAGAGGAGAGGAGAGTGACAGAGAGGAGAGTAACAGAGAGGAGAGTAACAGAGAGGAGAGTAACAGAGAGGAGAGCAACAGAGAGGAGAGCAACAGAGAGGAGAGCAACAGAGAGGAGAGCAACAGAGAGGAGAGGAGAGTGACAGAGAGGAGAGTAACAGAGAGGAGAGTAACAGAGAGGAGAGCAACAGAGAGGAGAGTAACAGAGAGGAGAGTAACAGAGAGGAGAGCAACAGAGAGGAGAGCAACAGAGAGGAGAGTAACAGAGAGGAGAGTAACAGAGAGTAACAGAGAGGAGAGTAACAGAGAGTAACAGAGAGGAGAGTAACAGAGAGGAGAGTAACAGAGAGGAGAGTAACAGAGAGTAACAGAGAGGAGAGTAACAGAGAGTAACAGAGAGGAGAGTAACAGAGAGGAGAGTAACAGAGAGGAGAGCAACAGAGAGGAGAGCAACAGAGAGGAGAGCAACAGAGAGGAGAGCAACAGAGAGGAGAGTAACAGAGAGGAGAGCAACAGGGAGGAGAGTAACAGAGAGGAGAGTAACAGAGAGGAGAGCAACAGAGAGGAGAGGAGAGTGACAGAGAGGAGAGTAACAGAGAGGAGAGTAACAGAGAGGAGAGTAACAGAGAGGAGAGCAACAGAGAGGAGAGCAACAGAGAGGAGAGTAACAGAGAGGAGAGTAACAGAGAGGAGAGTAACAGAGAGGAGAGCAACAGAGAGGAGAGCAACAGAGAGGAGAGCAACAGAGAGGAGAGCAACAGAGAGGAGAGTAACAGAGAGGAGAGTAACAGAGAGGTGAGTAACAGGGAGGAGAGTAACAGAGAGGAGAGCAACAGAGAGGAGAGTAACAGAGAGGAGAGTAACAGAGAGGAGAGCAACAGAGAGGAGAGTAACAGAGAGGAGAGTAACAGAGAGGAGAGCAACAGAGAGGAGAGCAACAGAGAGGAGAGTAACAGAGAGGAGAGTAACAGAGAGGAGAGTAACAGAGAGGAGAGCAACAGAGAGGAGAGCAACAGAGAGGAGAGCAACAGAGAGGAGAGCAACAGAGAGGAGAGCAACAGAGAGGAGAGCAACAGAGAGGAGAGTAACAGAGAGGAGAGTAACAGAGAGGAGAGTAACAGAGAGGAGAGCAACAGAGAGGAGAGCAACAGAGAGGAGAGCAACAGAGAGGAGAGCAACAGAGAGGAGAGCAACAGAGAGGAGAGTAACAGAGAGGAGAGTAACAGAGAGGAGAGCAACAGAGAGGAGAGCAACAGAGAGGAGAGCAACAGAGAGGAGAGCAACAGAGAGGAGAGCAACAGAGAGGAGAGTAACAGAGAGGAGAGTAACAGAGAGGAGAGCAACAGAGAGGAGAGTAACAGTAACAGAGAGTAACAGTAACAGAGAGGAGAGTAACAGTAACAGAGAGGAGAGTAACAGTAACAGAGAGGAGAGTAACAGAGAGGAGAGTAACAGTAACAGAGAGGAGAGTAACAGTAACAGAGAGGAGAGCAACAGAGAGGAGAGTAACAGAGAGGAGAGTAACAGTAACAGAGAGGAGAGTAACAGAGAGGAGAGTAACAGTAACAGAGAGGAGAGTAACAGTAACAGAGAGGAGAGTAACAGAGAGGAGAGTAACAGTAACAGAGAGGAGAGCAACAGAGAGGAGAGTAACAGAGAGGAGAGTAACAGTAACAGAGAGGAGAGTAACAGTAACAGAGAGGAGAGTAACAGAGAGGAGAGTAACAGAGAGGAGAGTAACAGAGAGGAGAGTAACAGTAACAGAGAGGAGAGTAACAGTAACAGAGAGGAGAGTAACAGAGAGGAGAGTAACAGTAACAGAGAGGAGAGTAACAGTAACAGAGAGGAGAGTAACAGAGAGGAGAGTAACAGTAACAGAGAGGAGAGTAACAGTAACAGAGAGGAGAGTAACAGAGAGGAGAGTAACAGTAACAGAGAGGAGAGTAACAGTAACAGAGAGGAGAGTAACAGAGAGGAGAGCAACAGAGAGGAGAGTAACAGAGAGGAGAGTAACAGAGAGGAGAGTAACAGTAACAGAGAGGAGAGTAACAGAGAGGAGAGTAACAGAGAGGAGAGTAACAGAGAGGAGAGTAACAGTAACAGAGAGGAGAGTAACAGAGAGGAGAGTAACAGAGAGGAGAGCAACAGAGAGGAGAGTAACAGTAACAGAGAGGAGAGTAACAGAGAGGAGAGTAACAGAGAGGAGAGTAACAGAGAGGAGAGTAACAGAGAGGAGAGTAACAGAGAGGAGAGCAACAGAGAGGAGAGTAACAGAGAGGAGAGTAACAGGGAGGAGAGTAACAGGGAGGAGAGTAACAGAGAGGAGAGGAGAGTAACAGAGAGGAGAGTAACAGAGAGGAGAGTAACAGAGAGGAGAGCAACAGAGAGGAGAGTAACAGTAACAGAGAGGAGAGTAACAGAGAGGAGAGTAACAGAGAGGAGAGTAACAGAGAGGAGAGCAACAGAGAGGAGAGCAACAGAGAGGAGAGCAACAGAGAGGAGAGTAACAGAGAGGAGAGTAACAGGGAGGAGAGTAACAGGGAGGAGAGTAACAGAGAGGAGAGGAGAGTAACAGAGAGGAGAGTAACAGAGAGGAGAGTAACAGAGAGGAGAGCAACAGAGAGGAGAGTAACAGAGAGGAGAGTAACAGAGAGGAGAGCAACAGAGAGGAGAGTAACAGAGAGGAGAGTAACAGGGAGGAGAGTAACAGGGAGGAGAGTAACAGAGAGGAGAGGAGAGTAACAGAGAGGAGAGTAACAGAGAGGAGAGTAACAGAGAGGAGAGCAACAGAGAGGAGAGTAACAGTAACAGAGAGGAGAGTAACAGAGAGGAGAGTAACAGAGAGGAGAGCAACAGAGAGGAGAGCAACAGAGAGGAGAGTAACAGAGGAGAGCAACTGAGAGGAGAGCAACAGGTAGTGTAAAAGAACAGATTATGACATCATTGTCGCTCCTCTGCCATTTACAGCAGTCATGTGCTTTATACTGGTGACAGAATGAGTGCAGAGAGAGAGAGAGAGAGAGAGAGAGAGAGAGGGGGAGGGAGAAATGACTGCCAAATACCTGAGTGCCATTGGAGAAGGTCAGAAACGCCGGTAACGTCAAAATTTGCTTTCTGTTTCTTTTCACGTTCATCCTGTAGAAAACCACATACTGAGAGCCAGCTACACACACACACACACACACACACACACACACACACACACACACACACACACACACACACAGAGTGAGAAGAGTGAGCATGTGTTATACAGTCTGGAAATGTGTGTGTGATTGTGTGTGTGTGTGTGTGTGGTGTGTGTGAGACCATGTTTGTGAGTGTGAGAGAGAGTGTGTTAGTGTGTGTGTGAGCGAGTGTGAGTATGTGTATGAGTGTGAACGTGAGCGAGTGTGTATGTGTGTGTGAGAGTGTGAGCGAGTGAGTGTGTGAGCGAGTGTGAGTGTGTGTGTGAGTGAGTGTGTATGTGTGTGTGAGAGTGTGTGAGCGAGTGTGAGTGTGTGTGTGTGTGCGTGTGTGTGTGAGCGAGAGTGTGTGTGTACCAGGCAGTGTGTCTGTGCTGAAGGTCTGGTATCCTCGCTCCTGAACGCTCCCGTTGGTCTGCAGCAGCGTAACATCAGACACAGAGTCACGGATGCAGAGCTGTGAGAGGTCGTGACCCTCCTCGGGATTCCTGACCACCAGCGTCACTCGCACATGCGCAATCCCACTTCCTGTGTCCACCTGTGACACACCACTATATTTCACACTATACAGCACTATTACACACACTCACTCTAACAGACACACAAACACTCACTTTCACACACACACACACACACACACACTCACACACACATACACTCACTGTCATACACACACACACACTCACCTGAGCGCACTTGAGGAACGAGACTCCGAACACTGAAGGCTTCGTCAGGCTCTGAATGTAAACAAACATCAGATTGATGAGAATAAACTCACACTTATCTGACCGTTATCAGTTTGTCGCAGTAAATGAGGAGATGTCATATTGATCACGGGTTCAGTATGGAGTTCCTCAGGGTTCAGTACTAGGACCATTGCTTTTCACCCTGTACATGCTTCCTTTGGGTGCAGTTATTAGGAAGCATGGCATTACTGTCACTGTTACGCTGATGATACTCAGCTCTATATTCTTTCATCCTGACGAGACTCATCTTGACGAAGATTCAAGATTCACTAAATTAAAACTAATTCACTAAATTAACGGAATGCAGAATTGACAAGTAATTACTACTTAATTCTGAAAAAACAGAGATTGTAATTATTAGATCATAAAGGTCTGTACTGCATAAAATCATTCCAGCCTTTCATTTTTGAAATACAGAAAGGTCTGGGTGATTGACAGGTGTCATTCACCCGCTGTGACGTGTTTCTCGGCTCCGCCCACTGACCAAACGAGGCGTGGCCCGAGATGACGTCATCAGAGGAGCTGATACTTCTCCTCGCCTCTGAAAAACAATATAAAAAACTTATATTTATGCTTTCCCCCCAAGAAATAACTAACAAATGTTTCATTTGAGTTTTTAAAAAACAACAGTAAATGAAAAACCAACCTTTTTTGCGCTGGAATTTCTCCAGGTCTTTCATCTTCTCTTGATGAGCGCTTGATCTGTGTGCACGCGCACGGGCACACGCAGCATCTTCAGCGCGCGCGACCAGCAGAAGCGCGCTCACGATCACAAGCCATCCGTCCATTTACCGCCTGAGTTTAATCTCAAACACAGTGAATAATCTCCTTTTGATCCTAATGTTGAACATGGGTTCATATCAGCCGCGTCGCTGTTTCCTAACGCTGTAAATAACTACAAAAGTGTACGTAAATATCTCATGACTGGACGAGAAGCAAAGAGCAGTTTTGTTTTTTCCATTTCCGTTTAGTACAAACAACTTTTCCCAAACTTTGGAAGCTGCCCCCACGCGTCTCTGATTGGCTCAATGAACAGCATTCCTGAGGCAAAGCGGCGCTCTGATTGGCCTCCGGCTCTGCCCATCAGAAGTAACAGCGCAGGCGGTTACAGAAGTAGCAGCGTCCGTTAAGTCTTGCTTCGCGTCCGTTACCGGGTTTTTTTATGCTCGGTAACGCGTCATCGGACCCGTGCGCGGGGAATGCGCTAATTGAGCTGTCGGAGGCCCGGGATGTGCTGTGGGGTCCGGTAACCGGGGCCGCGGTGTCAGGCGCGACGCTCGCGCTCATCCTGACCGCGCTTATCATCTGCGCGTGCTCGCGGAAACAGCACGCGATCTCTGGGGACGCGCTCTGGGGGACCCGGGGCCCAAACACACGCCCCGGTGCATCATGGGTATTAACTACGACCACAGCACAGATAACACCAAGTTATGACAGTATAGACCAAGTTTTGATAGAAAACACCAAATTATGACAGAAAAAAACACTTTATTACAGTAAAAGACCACATTAGTAGTTAATTGGTGACGAATGTTTAGTAACGGTGTGTGTGTTCAGTGTGGAGGCCTGCGGAGGCGTGAGGAGAAGGAGGAGGAGGAGAGCGACGGAGACAGCCGGAGCTGCGCACCTGATGAACGAGTGTGTACTGCACTCTACAGACACACACACACCTCTCTCACCCCAAATCATGTCTTTTTGGACCCACTGACTCCCAAATTCACAGACTCACTGTTTCACATACCCACTGACTCACAAACCCACTGACTCACAAACCCACTGACTCACAAACTCACTGACCCACTGACTGACAGACTCACAACTCATTGACCCACTAACTGAAAGACTCACCAACCCACTGACTGACAGACTCACCGACCGACTGACTGACAGACTCACAACTCACTGACTGACAGACTCACGGACTGACAGACTCACGGACTGACAGATTCCCGACTCACTGAATGACAGACTCACTGACTGACAGACTCACGACTGACAGACTCAGGACTGACAGACTCACGACTCACTGACTGACAGACTCACTCACCGACTGACAGACTCACGACTCACCGACTGACAGACTCACCGACTGACAGACTCACGACTCACTGACTGACAGACTCACTGAATGACAGACTCACTGACTGACAGACTCACTGACTGACAGACTCACGACTCACTGAATGACAGACTCACTGACTGACAGACTCACGACTCACTGACTGACAGACTCACGACTGACAGACTCACGACTCACTGACTGACAGACTCACGACTGACAGACTCACGACTCACTGACTGACAGACTCACGACTGACAGACTCACGACTCACTGACTGACAGACTCACGACTGACAGACTCACGACTCACTGACTGACAGACTCACGACTGACAGACTCACGACTGACAGACTCACGACTCACTGACTGACAGACTTCACTGACTGACAGACTCACGACTCACTGACTGACAGACTTCACTGACTGACAGACTCACGACTCACTGACTGACAGACTCACGACTGACAGACTCACGACTCACTGACTGACAGACTCACGACTGACAGACTCACGACTGACAGACTCACGACTGACTGACTGACAGACTCACTGACTGACAGACTCACTGACTGACAGACTCACGACTCACTGACTGACAGACTTCACTGACTGACAGACTCACTGACTGACAGACTCACGACTGACAGACTCAGGACTGACAGACTCACGACTCACTGACTGACAGACTCACTCACCGACTGACAGACTCACGACTCACTGACTGACAGACTCACGACTCACTGACTGACAGACTCACGACTCACTGACTGACAGACTCACGACTCACTGACTGACAGACTCACGACTCACTGACTGACAGACTCACGACTCACTGAATGACAGACTCACTGACTGACAGACTCACGACTCACTGAATGACTGACAGACTCACTGAATGACAGACTCACTGACTGACAGACTCACTGACTGACAGACTCACGACTCACTGAATGACAGACTCACTGAATGACAGACTCACTGACTGACAGACTCACTGACTGACAGACTTCACTGACTGACAGACTCACGACTCACTGACTGACAGACTCACGACTGACAGACTCAGGACTGACAGACTCACGACTCACTGACTGACAGACTCACTCACCGACTGACAGACTCACGACTCACTGACTGACAGACTCACGACTCACTGACTGACAGACTCACGACTCACTGACTGACAGACTCACGACTCACTGACTGACAGACTCACGACTCACTGACTGACAGACTCACGACTCACTGACTGACAGACTCACGACTCACTGAATGACAGACTCACTGACTGACAGACTCACGACTCACTGAATGACTGACAGACTCACTGAATGACAGACTCACTGACTGACAGACTCACTGACTGACAGACTCACGACTCACTGAATGACAGACTCACTGAATGACAGACTCACTGACTGACAGACTCACTGACTGACAGACACGACTCACGACTGACAGACTCACGACTCACTGACTGACAGACTCACGACTGACAGACTCACGACTGACAGACTCACGACTCACTGACTGACAGACTCACGACTGACAGACCTACGACTGACAGACTCACGACTGACAGACTCACGACTCACTGACTGACAGACTCACGACTCACTGACTGACAGACTCACGACTCACTGAATGACAGACTCACGACTCACTGACTGACAGACTCACGACTCACTGACTGACAGACTCACGACTCACTGAATGACAGACTCACTGAATGACAGACTCACTGACTGACAGACTCACGACTCACTGAATGACAGACTCACTGAATGACAGACTCACTGACTGACAGACTCACTAACTGACAGACTCACGACTCACTGAATGACAGACTCACTGAATGACAGACTCACTGACTGACAGACTCACGACTCACTGACTGACAGACTCACGACTCACTGACTGACAGACTCACGACTGACAGACTCACGACTCACTGACTGACAGACTCACGACTGACAGACTCACGACTCACTGACTGACAGACTTCACTGACTGACAGACTCACGACTCACTGACTGACAGACTTCACTGACTGACAGACTCACGACTCACTGACTGACAGACTCACGACTCACTGACTGACAGACTCACGACTGACAGACTCACGACTCACTGACTGACAGACTCACGACTGACAGACTCACGACTGACAGACTCACGACTCACTGACTGACAGACTCACTGACTGACAGACTCACGACTCACTGACTGACAGACTTCACTGACTGACAGACTCACGACTCACTGACTGACAGACTCACGACTGACAGACTCAGGACTGACAGACTCACGACTCACTGACTGACAGACTCACTCACCGACTGACAGACTCACGACTCACTGACTGACAGACTCACGACTCACTGACTGACAGACTCACGACTCACTGACTGACAGACTCACGACTCACTGAATGACAGACTCACGACTCACTGACTGACAGACTCACGACTCACTGACTGACAGACTCACGACTCACTGACTGACAGACTCACGACTCACTGACTGACAGACTCACGACTCACTGAATGACAGACTCACTGACTGACAGACTCACGACTCACTGAATGACAGACTCACTGAATGACAGACTCACTGACTGACAGACTCACTGACTGACAGACTCACGACTCACTGAATGACAGACTCACTGAATGACAGACTCACTGACTGACAGACTCACGACTCACTGACTGACAGACTCACGACTGACAGACTCACGACTCACTGACTGACAGACTCACGACTGACAGACTCACGACTGACAGACTCACGACTCACTGACTGACAGACTCACGACTGACAGACTCACGACTGACAGACTCACGACTCACTGACTGACAGACTCACGACTGACAGACTCACGACTCACTGACTGACAGACTCACGACTGACAGACTCACGACTGACAGACTCACGACTCACTGACTGACAGACTTCACTGACTGACAGACTCACGACTCACTGACTGACAGACTTCACTGACTGACAGACTCACGACTCACTGACTGACAGACTCACGACTGACAGACTCACGACTCACTGACTGACAGACTCACGACTGACAGACTCACGACTCACTGACTGACAGACTCACGACTGACAGACTCAGGACTGACAGACTCACGACTCACTGACTGACAGACTCACTCACCGACTGACAGACTCACGACTCACTGACTGACAGACTTCACTGACTGACAGACTCACGACTCACTGACTGACAGACTCACGACTGACAGACTCAGGACTGACAGACTCACGACTCACTGACTGACAGACTCACGACTGACAGACTCACGACTCACTGACTGACAGACTCACGACTCACTGACTGACAGACTCACGACTCACTGAATGACAGACTCACGACTCACTGAATGACAGACTCACGACTCACTGACTGACAGACTCACGACTCACTGACTGACAGACTCACGACTCACTGACTGACAGACTCACGACTCACTGAATGACAGACTCACTGAATGACAGACTCACTGACTGACAGACTCACGACTCACTGAATGACAGACTCACTGAATGACAGACTCACTGACTGACAGACTCACTGACTGACAGACTTCACTGACTGACAGACTCACGACTCACTGACTGACAGACTTCACTGACTGACAGACTCACGACTCACTGACTGACAGACTCACGACTCACTGACTGACAGACTCACGACTGACAGACTCACGACTCACTGACTGACAGACTCACTGACTGACAGACTCACGACTCACTGACTGACAGACTTCACTGACTGACAGACTCACTGACTGACAGACTCACGACTGACAGACTCAGGACTGACAGACTCACTGACTGACAGACTCACTCACCGACTGACAGACTCACGACTCACTGACTGACAGACTCACGACTCACTGACTGACAGACTCACGACTCACTGACTGACAGACTCACGACTCACTGACTGACAGACTCACGACTCACTGACTGACAGACTCACGACTCACTGAATGACAGACTCACTGACTGACAGACTCACGACTCACTGAATGACTGACAGACTCACTGAATGACAGACTCACTGACTGACAGACTCACTGACTGACAGACTCACGACTCACTGAATGACAGACTCACTGAATGACAGACTCACTGACTGACAGACTCACTGACTGACAGACTTCACTGACTGACAGACTCACGACTGACAGACTCACGACTCACTGACTGACAGACTCACGACTGACAGACTCACGTCTCACTGACTGACAGACTCACTCACCGACTGACAGACTCACGACTCACTGACTGACAGACTCACGACTCACTGACTGACAGACTCACGACTCACTGACTGACAGACTCACGACTCACTGACTGACAGACTCACGACTCACTGACTGACAGACTCACGACTCACTGAATGACAGACTCACTGACTGACAGACTCACTGACTGACAGACTCACGACTCACTGAATGACAGACTCACTGAATGACAGACTCACTGACTGACAGACTCACTGACTGACAGACACGACTCACTGACTGACAGACTCACGACTGACAGACTCACGACTCACTGACTGACAGACTCACGACTGACAGACTCACGACTCACTGACTGACAGACTCACGACTGACAGACCTACGACTGACAGACTCACGACTGACAGACTCACGACTCACTGACTGACAGACTCACGACTCACTGACTGACAGACTCACGACTCACTGAATGACAGACTCACGACTCACTGACTGACAGACTCACGACTCACTGACTGACAGACTCACGACTCACTGAATGACAGACTCACTGAATGACAGACTCACTGACTGACAGACTCACGACTCACTGAATGACAGACTCACTGAATGACAGACTCACTGACTGACAGACTCACTAACTGACAGACTCACGACTCACTGAATGACAGACTCACTGAATGACAGACTCACTGACTGACAGACTCACTGACTGACAGACTCACGACTCACTGACTGACAGACTCACGACTGACAGACTCACGACTCACTGACTGACAGACTCACGACTCACTGACTGACAGACTCACGACTGACAGACTCACGACTCACTGACTGACAGACTTCACTGACTGACAGACTCACGACTCACTGACTGACAGACTTCACTGACTGACAGACTCACGACTCACTGACTGACAGACTCACGACTCACTGACTGACAGACTCACGACTGACAGACTCACGACTCACTGACTGACAGACTCACTGACTGACAGACTCACGACTCACTGACTGACAGACTTCACTGACTGACAGACTCACGACTCACTGACTGACAGACTCACGACTGACAGACTCAGGACTGACAGACTCACGACACACTGACTGACAGACTCACTCACCGACTGACAGACTCACGACTCACTGACTGACAGACTCACGACTCACTGACTGACAGACTCACGACTGACAGACTCACGACTCACTGACTGACAGACTTCACTGACTGACAGACTCACGACTCACTGACTGACAGACTTCACTGACTGACAGACTCACGACTCACTGACTGACAGACTCACGACTCACTGACTGACAGACTCACGACTGACAGACTCACGACTCACTGACTGACAGACTCACGACTGACAGACTCACGACTGACAGACTCACGACTCACTGACTGACAGACTCACTGACTGACAGACTCACGACTCACTGACTGACAGACTTCACTGACTGACAGACTCACGACTCACTGACTGACAGACTCACGACTGACAGACTCAGGACTGACAGACTCACGACACACTGACTGACAGACTCACTCACCGACTGACAGACTCACGACTCACTGACTGACAGACTCACGACTCACTGACTGACAGACTCACGACTCACTGACTGACAGACTCACTGAATGACAGACTCACGACTCACTGACTGACAGACTCACGACTCACTGACTGACAGACTCACGACTCACTGACTGACAGACTCACGACTCACTGACTGACAGACTCACGACTCACTGAATGACAGACTCACTGACTGACAGACTCACGACTCACTGAATGACAGACTCACTGAATGACAGACTCACTGACTGACAGACTCACTGACTGACAGACTCACGACTCACTGAATGACAGACTCACTGAATGACAGACTCACTGACTGACAGACTCACTGACTGACAGACTCACGACTGACAGACTCACGACTGACAGACTCACGACTCACTGACTGACAGACTCACGACTCACTGACTGACAGACTCACGACTGACAGACTCACGACTCACTGACTGACAGACTCACGACTGACAGACTCACGACTCACTGACTGACAGACTCACGACTGACAGACTCACGACTGACAGACTCACGACTCACTGACTGACAGACTCACGACTGACAGACTCACGACTCACTGACTGACAGACTCACGACTGACAGACTCACGACTGACAGACTCACGACTCACTGACTGACAGACTTCACTGACTGACAGACTCACGACTCACTGACTGACAGACTTCACTGACTGACAGACTCACGACTCACTGACTGACAGACTCACGACTGACAGACTCACGACTCACTGACTGACAGACTCACGACTGACAGACTCACGACTCACTGACTGACAGACTCACGACTGACAGACTCAGGACTGACAGACTCACGACTCACTGACTGACAGACTCACTCACCGACTGACAGACTCACGACTCACTGACTGACAGACTTCACTGACTGACAGACTCACGACTCACTGACTGACAGACTCACGACTGACAGACTCAGGACTGACAGACTCACGACTCACTGACTGACAGACTCACGACTGACAGACTCACGACTCACTGACTGACAGACTCACGACTCACTGACTGACAGACTCACGACTCACTGAATGACAGACTCACGACTCACTGAATGACAGACTCACGACTCACTGACTGACAGACTCACGACTCACTGACTGACAGACTCACGACTCACTGACTGACAGACTCACGACTCACTGAATGACAGACTCACTGAATGACAGACTCACTGACTGACAGACTCACGACTCACTGAATGACAGACTCACTGACTGACAGACTCACTGACTGACAGACTTCACTGACTGACAGACTCACAACTCACTGACTGACAGACTTCACTGACTGACAGACTCACGACTCACTGACTGACAGACTCACGACTCACTGACTGACAGACTCACGACTGACAGACTCACGACTGACAGACTCACGACTCACTGACTGACAGACTCACTGACTGACAGACTCACTGACTGACAGACTCACGACTCACTGACTGACAGACTTCACTGACTGACAGACTCACTGACTGACAGACTCACGACTGACAGACTCAGGACTGACAGACTCACGACTCACTGACTGACAGACTCACTCACCGACTGACAGACTCACGACTCACTGACTGACAGACTCACGACTCACTGACTGACAGACTCACGACTCACTGACTGACAGACTCACGACTCACTGACTGACAGACTCACGACTCACTGACTGACAGACTCACGACTCACTGAATGACAGACTCACTGACTGACAGACTCACGACTCACTGAATGACTGACAGACTCACTGAATGACAGACTCACTGACTGACAGACTCACTGACTGACAGACTCACGACTCACTGAATGACAGACTCACTGAATGACAGACTCACTGACTGACAGACTCACTGACTGACAGACTTCACTGACTGACAGACTCACGACTGACAGACTCACGACTCACTGACTGACAGACTCACGACTGACAGACTCAGGACTGACAGACTCACGACTCACTGACTGACAGACTCACGACTCACTGAATGACAGACTCACGACTCACTGAATGACAGACTCACGACTCACTGACTGACAGACTCACGACTCACTGACTGACAGACTCACGACTCACTGACTGACAGACTCACGACTCACTGAATGACAGACTCACTGAATGACAGACTCACTGACTGACAGACTCACGACTCACTGAATGACAGACTCACTGACTGACAGACTCACTGACTGACAGACTTCACTGACTGACAGACTCACGACTCACTGACTGACAGACTTCACTGACTGACAGACTCACGACTCACTGACTGACAGACTCACGACTCACTGACTGACAGACTCACGACTGACAGACTCACGACTGACAGACTCACGACTCACTGACTGACAGACTCACTGACTGACAGACTCACTGACTGACAGACTCACGACTCACTGACTGACAGACTTCACTGACTGACAGACTCACTGACTGACAGACTCACGACTGACAGACTCAGGACTGACAGACTCACGACTCACTGACTGACAGACTCACTCACCGACTGACAGACTCACGACTCACTGACTGACAGACTCACGACTCACTGACTGACAGACTCACGACTCACTGACTGACAGACTCACGACTCACTGACTGACAGACTCACGACTCACTGACTGACAGACTCACGACTCACTGACTGACAGACTCACGACTCACTGAATGACAGACTCACTGACTGACAGACTCACGACTCACTGAATGACTGACAGACTCACTGAATGACAGACTCACTGACTGACAGACTCACTGACTGACAGACTCACGACTCACTGAATGACAGACTCACTGAATGACAGACTCACTGACTGACAGACTCACTGACTGACAGACTTCACTGACTGACAGACTCACGACTGACAGACTCACGACTCACTGACTGACAGACTCACGACTGACAGACTCAGGACTGACAGACTCACGACTCACTGACTGACAGACTCACTCACCGACTGACAGACTCACGACTCACTGACTGACAGACTCACGACTCACTGACTGACAGACTCACGACTCACTGACTGACAGACTCACGACTCACTGACTGACAGACTCACGACTCACTGACTGACAGACTCACGACTCACTGAATGACAGACTCACTGACTGACAGACTCACGACTCACTGAATGACAGACTCACTGACTGACAGACTCACTGACTGACAGACTCACGACTCACTGAATGACAGACTCACTGAATGACAGACTCACTGACTGACAGACTCACTGACTGACAGACACGACTCACTGACTGACAGACTCACGACTGACAGACTCACGACTCACTGACTGACAGACTCACGACTGACAGACTCACGACTGACAGACTCACGACTCACTGACTGACAGACTCACGACTGACAGACCTACGACTGACAGACTCACGACTGACAGACTCACGACTCACTGACTGACAGACTCACGACTCACTGACTGACAGACTCACGACTCACTGAATGACAGACTCACGACTCACTGACTGACAGACTCACGACTCACTGACTGACAGACTCACGACTCACTGAATGACAGACTCACTGAATGACAGACTCACTGACTGACAGACTCACGACTCACTGAATGACAGACTCACTGAATGACAGACTCACTGACTGACAGACTCACTAACTGACAGACTCACGACTCACTGAATGACAGACTCACTGAATGACAGACTCACTGACTGACAGACTCACTGACTGACAGACTCACGACTCACTGACTGACAGACTCACGACTCACTGACTGACAGACTCACGACTCACTGACTGACAGACTCACGACTGACAGACTCACGACTCACTGACTGACAGACTTCACTGACTGACAGACTCACGACTCACTGACTGACAGACTTCACTGACTGACAGACTCACGACTCACTGACTGACAGACTCACGACTCACTGACTGACAGACTCACGACTGACAGACTCACGACTCACTGACTGACAGACTCACGACTGACAGACTCACGACTGACAGACTCACGACTCACTGACTGACAGACTCACTGACTGACAGACTCACGACTCACTGACTGACAGACTTCACTGACTGACAGACTCACGACTCACTGACTGACAGACTCACGACTGACAGACTCAGGACTGACAGACTCACGACTCACTGACTGACAGACTCACTCACCGACTGACAGACTCACGACTCACTGACTGACAGACTCACGACTCACTGACTGACAGACTCACGACTCACTGACTGACAGACTCACGACTCACTGAATGACAGACTCACGACTCACTGACTGACAGACTCACGACTCACTGACTGACAGACTCACGACTCACTGACTGACAGACTCACGACTCACTGAATGACAGACTCACTGACTGACAGACTCACGACTCACTGAATGACAGACTCACTGACTGACAGACTCACTGACTGACAGACTCACGACTCACTGAATGACAGACTCACTGAATGACAGACTCACTGACTGACAGACTCACTGACTGACAGACTCACTGACTGACAGACTCACGACTGACAGACTCACGACTGACAGACTCACGACTCACTGACTGACAGACTCACGACTGACAGACTCACGACTCACTGACTGACAGACTCACGACTGACAGACTCACGACTCACTGACTGACAGACTCACGACTGACAGACTCACGACTCACTGACTGACAGACTCACGACTGACAGACTCACGACTCACTGACTGACAGACTTCACTGACTGACAGACTCACGACTCACTGACTGACAGACTCACTGACTGACAGACTCACGACTCACTGACTGACAGA
Organism: Rhodeus uyekii; assembly: GCA_037043235.1. Taxonomy (NCBI): domain Eukaryota; kingdom Metazoa; phylum Chordata; class Actinopteri; order Cypriniformes; family Acheilognathidae; genus Rhodeus; species Rhodeus uyekii. The sequence continues at coordinate 47,951 of JAWRVZ010000977.1, forward strand.
CTCACGACTCACTGACTGACAGACTCACGACTGACAGACTCACGACTCACTGACTGACAGACTCACTGACTGACAGACTCACGACTCACTGACTGACAGACTTCACTGACTGACAGACTCACTGACTGACAGACTCACGACTGACAGACTCAGGACTGACAGACTCACTGACTGACAGACTCACTCACCGACTGACAGACTCACGACTCACTGACTGACAGACTCACGACTCACTGACTGACAGACTCACGACTCACTGACTGACAGACTCACGACTCACTGACTGACAGACTCACGACTCACTGACTGACAGACTCACGACTCACTGAATGACAGACTCACTGACTGACAGACTCACGACTCACTGAATGACTGACAGACTCACTGAATGACAGACTCACTGACTGACAGACTCACTGACTGACAGACTCACGACTCACTGAATGACAGACTCACTGAATGACAGACTCACTGACTGACAGACTCACTGACTGACAGACTCTCACTGACTGACAGACTCACGACTGACAGACTCACGACTCACTGACTGACAGACTCACGACTGACAGACTCAGGACTGACAGACTCACGACTCACTGACTGACAGACTCACTCACCGACTGACAGACTCACGACTCACTGACTGACAGACTCACGACTCACTGACTGACAGACTCACGACTCACTGACTGACAGACTCACGACTCACTGACTGACAGACTCACGACTCACTGACTGACAGACTCACGACTCACTGAATGACAGACTCACTGACTGACAGACTCACGACTCACTGAATGACTGACAGACTCACTGAATGACAGACTCACTGACTGACAGACTCACTGACTGACAGACTCACGACTCACTGAATGACAGACTCACTGAATGACAGACTCACTGACTGACAGACTCACTGACTGACAGACACGACTCACTGACTGACAGACTCACGACTGACAGACTCACGACTCACTGACTGACAGACTCACGACTGACAGACTCACGACTGACAGACTCACGACTCACTGACTGACAGACTCACGACTGACAGACCTACGACTGACAGACTCACGACTGACAGACTCACGACTCACTGACTGACAGACTCACGACTCACTGACTGACAGACTCACGACTCACTGAATGACAGACTCACGACTCACTGACTGACAGACTCACGACTCACTGACTGACA
>JAWRVZ010000978.1:0-49117 GCA_037043235.1 Rhodeus uyekii
AACAATAGGTGCCTCCGCACCTTCGGTGCTTGGCCCCTAATAATAAATATAGCTGCTAGCAGCCATCACGGGGCCAAGCGCAAGGAGGGCATTAAATGTCATGCCGACATGGCTGGCATCATCAGACCAACGGCAGTAAGAATCTAAAGACATTTCAATATGACTTAAGTCTAAATGGCTGAAAAATCAACAATACGGTCTTTAGTAGTTCGATTTAATGGTTTATCACGTTCGACCAACAGGCAGCGCTGTAACCAAATTGTAGTGTCAATTCATGTGGTACATTGGGTAAATTGGGTAAACCATGGCTGACAGAGCACTAAAGTCATGTGTTTGTTAAACATAGCATCTTATAAGAAAAATCGAAATGGCAGACGCTCAAAATGCCCGATATGGGAATATTTGCTATCACAGGACTCGGCATGACCCACTGGATCTAAAGAGACCAGTTTCATGATTTTTGGCCAAAGGGTTCAGAAGTTATAAGCAAAAAAGTCAGTTTTTGATAACTCCTGACCACTAGGGGGCACAGCGCCAAAACTCTGCAGGTAGCCTCAAACCATGATTGACATAACACACACCTAGTTTGGTCAGAAAAGGCTAATGCATTGGGGAGATAAAGCCTCAATTTCATTTTGGCGACTTTTACCTCAGATTCTTTCGCGAGTTATTCGTAAACGGTTTGACGAATCAACTTTCTTTATATATCGTTTTGTCCACATTGTCGGGAGATGATGTGGTTCAATTTTCGTGAACATCGGACGAACGGCCTAGGAGGAGTTCGACAAAGTAGGTTTTTCATAAAATTCAAAATGGCGGGAAAATCTTCATGACGGAAAATGACGTCATAGGGTGCAATCGAATCGTCTTGAGCCAAGGAATCAGTGGACAAAAGAATTTTGTTTCTAGGACATACGGTTCAAAAGTTATTTACGTAAACGTGAGTGCAACTTTGGACAGTTGGTGGCGCTAGAGAGATTGAGTTAGAGACTTCAATTTTGCTATGGTCAATGATTGGACTCTCCTTTATCAGTGTGCCATTTTTTTCATTTTCCCGCTTACGGTTCTATGGGCTGTCATAGACTTCAATGGCAGAAGAAGAATAATAATAAATATAGCTGCTAGCAGCCATCACGGGGCCAAGCGCAAGGAGGGCATTAAATGTCATGCCGACATGGCTGGCATCATCAGACCAACGGCAGTAAGAATCTAAAGAGATTTCAATATGACTTAAGTCTAAATGGCTGAAAAATCAACAATACGGTCTTTAGTATTTCGATTTAATGGTTTATCACATTCAACCAACAGGCAGCGCTGTAACCAAATTGTAGTGTCAATTCATGTGGTACATTGAGAGTGTGGTGACATTGACACATGCAAAGTTTGCTTTCAATTGGGTAAACCATTGCTGACAGACCACTAAAGTCATGTGTTTGTTAAACATAGCATCTTATAAGAAAAATCGAAATGGCAGACGCTCAAAATGGCCGATATGGGAATATTTGGTATCACAGGACTCGGCATGACCCACTGGATCTAAAGAGACCAGTTTCATGATTTTTGGACAAAGCGTTCAGGAGTTTATAATCAAAAATGACAGTTTTTCATATCTCCTGACCAGTAGGGGGCAGAGCGCCAAAACTCTGCAGGTAGCCTCAGACCATAATTGACATAACACACACCTAGTTTGGTCAGAAAAGGCAAATGCATTACGGAGATAAAGCCTCAATTTCATTTTAGCGACTATTACCTCAGATTCTTTTGTGAGTTATTCGTAAATGGTTTGACGAACCAACTTCCTTTATATATCGTTTTGTCCACATTGTCTGGAGATGATGTGGTTCAATTTTCGTGAAAATCGGACGAACGGCCTAGGAGGAGTTCGAAAAAGTAGGTTTTTCATAAAATTCAAAATGGCGGGAAAATTTTCATGACGGAAAATGACGTCATAGGGTGCAATTGAATCGTCTTGAGCCAAGGAATCAGTGGACAAAAGAATTTTGTTTCTAGGACATACGGTTCAAAAGTTATTTACATAAACGTGAGTGCAACTTTGGACAGTTGGTGGCGCTTTAGAGATTGAGTTAGAGACTTCAATTTTGCTATGGTCAATGATTGGACTGTCCTTTATGAGTGTGCCAACTTTTTTTCATTTTCCCGCTTACGGTTCTATGGGCTGTCATAGACTTCAATGGCAGAAGAAGAATAATAATAATAATAATAATAAGAACCGGAACAAAAACAATAGGTGCCTCCGCACCTTCGGTGCTTGGCCCCTAATAATAAGAACCGGAACAAAAACAATAGGTGCCTCCGCACCTTCGGTGCTTGGCCCCTAAATAGCTGCTAGCAGCCATCACGGGGCCAAGCGCAAGGAGGGCATTAAATGTCATGCCGACATGGCTGGCATCATCAGACCAATGGCAGTAAGAATCTAAAGACATTTCAATATGACTTAAGTCTAAATGGCTGAAAAATCAACAATACGGTCTTTAGTAATTCGATTTAATGGTTTATCACATTCAACCAGCAGGCAGCGCTGTAACCAAATTGTAGTGTCAATTCATGGTTTATCACATTCAACCAGCAGGCAGCGCTGTAACCAAATTGTAGTGTCAATTCATGTGGTACATTGAGAGTGTGGTGACATTGACACATGCAAAGTTTGCTTTCAATTGGGTAAACCATTGCTGACAGAGCACTAAAGTCATGTGTTTGTTAAACATAGAATCTTATAAGAAAAATCGAAATGGCAGACGCTCAAAATGGCCGATATGGGAAAATTTGGTATCACAGGACTCGGCATGACCCATTGGATCTAAAGAGACCAGTTTCATGATTTTTGGCCAAAGGGTTCAGGAGTTATAAGCAAAAAAGTCAGTTTTTTAATATCTCCTGACCACTAGGGGGCAGAGCGCCAAAACTCTGCAGGTAGCCTCAAACCATGATTGACATAACACACACCTAGTTTGGTCAGAAAAGGCTAATGCATTGGGGAGATAAAGCCTCAATTTCATTTTGGCGACTTTTACCTCAGATTCTTTCACGAGTTATTCGTAAACGGTTTGACGAATCAACTTTGTTTATATATCGTTTTGTCCATTGTCAGGAGATGATGTGGTTCAATTTTCGTGAACATCGGACGAACGGCCTAGGAGGAGTTCGACAAAGTAGGTTTTTCATAAAATTCAAAATGGCGGGAAAATTTTCATGACGGAAAATGACGTCATAGGGTGCAATCGAATCGTCTTGAGCCAAGGAATCAGTGGACAAAAGAATTTTGTTTCTAGGACATACGGTTCAAAAGTTATTTACGTAAACGTGAGTGCAACTTTGGACAGTTGGTGGCGGTAGAGAGATTGAGTTAGAGACTTCAATTTTGCTATGGTCAATGATTAGACTCTCCTTTATGAGTGTGCCAACTTTTTTTCATTTTCCCGCTTACGGTTCTATGGGCTGTCATAGACTTCAATGGCAGAAGAAGAATAATAATAATAAATATAGCTGCTAGCAGCCATCACGGGGCCAAGCGCAAGGAGGGCATTAAATGTCATGCCGACATGACTGGCATCATCAGACCAACGGCAGTAAGAATCTAAAGACATTTCAATATGACTTAAGTCTAAATGGCTGAAAAACCAACAATACGGTCTTTAGCAATTCGATTTAATGGTTTATCGCATTCAACCAACAGGCAGCGCTGTAACCAAATTGTAGTGTGTGGTACATTGAGAGTGTGGTGACATTGACACATGCAAAGTTTGCTTTCAATTGGGTAAACCATTGCTGACAGCACTAAAGTCATGTGTTTGTTAAACATAGCATCTTATAAGAAAAATCGAAATGGCAGATGCTCAAAATGGCCGATATGGGAAAATGTGGTATCACAGGACTCGGCATGACCAACTGGATCTAAAGACAGCAGTTTCATGATTTTTAGACAAAGCGTTCAGGAGTTATAATCAAAAATGTCAGTTTTTTAATATCTCCTGACCACTAGGGGGCAGAGCGCCAAAACTCTGCAGGTAGCCTCAGACCATGATTGACATAACACACACCTAGTTTGGTCAGAAAAGGCTAATGCATTGCGGAGATAAAGCCTCAATTTCAATTTTGCGACCATTACGTCGGATTCTTTCGCGAGTTATTCGTAAACGGTTTGACATATCAACTTTCTTTGGATAACTTTTTGTCATGATGGTCTGGAGATGATGTGGTTCAATTTTGGTGAAAATTGGACAAACGGTCTGGGAGGAGTTCGAAAAAGTAGGTTTTTAAAGAAAAATAACATGGCAAATCGGAGGTTTGGCCGAATATAACATATTTGGTATCTATGGTCTCGGCTTGACCCAATGAACACATTAAGACCATTTGTTTTACAATAGGTTAACGTCATCAAAAGTTATTAGCATATTTGTAAATTTGGTTATAACTTTTGACCACAAGGTGGCGCTGCCCCCAAACTTTTTGTGCCGTATCAAGATTAGGTGCCGAAGACACATATTGAGTTTCGTAACGATACGCCAATCCATTTGTTAAATATAGCAATTTATGACAATATTCAAAATGGCCGACGCTCTAAATGGCCGATATGGGAAAATTTGGTATCGCACGACTCGGCATGATGCACTGAATCTAACGAGACCAGTTTTATGATTTTTGGCCAAAGGGTTCAGGAGTTGTAAGGAAAAATGTCACTTTTTCATATCTCCTGACCACTAGGGGGCAGAGCGCCAAAACTCTGCAGGTAGCCTCAAACCATGATTGACATAACACACACCTAGTTTGGTCAGAAAAGGCTAATGCATTGGGGAGATAAAGCCTCAATTTCATTTTGGCGACTTTTACCTCAGATTCTTTCACGAGTTATTCGTAAACGGTTTGACGAATCAACTTTGTTTATATATCGTTTTGTCAACATTGTCAGGAGATGATGTGGTTCAATTTTCGTGAACATCGGACGAACGGCCTAGGAGGAGTTCGACAAAGTAGGTTTTTCATAAAATTCAAAATGGCGGGAAAATTTTCATGACGGAAAATGACGTCATAGGGTGCAATCGAATCGTCTTGAGCCAAGGAATCAGTGGACAAAAGAATTTTGATAGCTGCCTCCGCACCTTCGGTGCTTGGCCCCTAAATAGGGCAAGAACCGGATGTCATGCCGATTGCAATAGGTGCCTCCGCACCTTCGGTGCTTGGCCCCTAAATATAGCTGCTAGCAGCCATCACGGGGCCAAGCGCAAGGAGGGCATTAAATGTCATGCCGACATGGCTGGCATCATCAGACCAACGGCAGTAAGAATCTAAAGACATTTCAATATGACTTAAGTCTAAATGGCTGAAAAATCAACAATACGGTCTTTAGCAATTCGATTTAATGGTTTATCACATTCAACCAACAGGCAGCGCTGTAACCAAATTGTAGTGTCAATTCATGTGGTACATTGAGAGTGTGGTGACATTGACACATGCAAAGTTTGCTTTCAATTGGGTAAACCATTGCTGACAGAGCACTAAAGTCATGTGTTTGTTAAACATAGCATCTTATAAGAAAAATCGAAATGGCAGACGCTCAAAATGGCCGATATGGGAAAATTTGGTATCACAGGACTCGGCATGACCCACTGGATCTAAAGACAGCAGTTTCATGATTTTTAGACAAAGCGTTCAGGAGTTATAATAAAAAAATGTCAGTTTTTTGATTTTTAGACAAAGCGTTCAGGAGTTATAACACACACCTAATCAAATGTCAGTTTTTTAATATCTCCTGACCGCTAGGGGTCAGAGCGCCAAAACTCTGCAGGTCGCCTCAGACCATGATTGACATAACACACACCTATTTTGGTCAGAATACGCTAATGAGTTACGGAGATATAGCCTCGCTTTCAATTCTATGGCCATTGTGTTGAATTCTTTCGCGAGTTATTCGAAAACGGTTTGGCGAATCAACTTTCTTTATATAACTTTTTGTCATGATGGTCTGGAGATGATGTGGTTTAATTTTGGTGAAAATTGGACAAACGGTCTGGGAGGAGTTCGAAAAAGTAGGTTTTTAAAGAAAAACAACATGGTGGACACGAAGTTTGGCCGACTATGACAAATTTGGTATCTGTGTTCTCGGTTTGACCCAAGGAACGTATAAAGATAATTTGTTTTACCATAGGTTAACGTATTCAAAAGTTATTAGCATATTTGTAAATTTGGTTATAACTTTTGACCACAAGGTGGTGCTGCCTCGAAACTTTTTGAGTCGTATCAAGGTTAGGTGCCGAAGACACATATTGAGTTTCGTAACGATACGCCAATATTTTTGTTAAATATAGCAATTTATGACAATATTCAAAATGGCCGACGCTCAAAATGGCCGATATGGGAAAATTTGGTATCGCACGACTCGGCATGATGCACTGAATCTAAAGAGACCAGTTTTATTATTTTTGGCCAAAGCGTTCAGAAGTTATAAGCAAATATTTAACTTTTTCATATCTCCTGACCACTAGGGGGCACAGCGCCAAAACTCTGCAGGTAGCCTCAGACCATGATTGACATAACACACACCTAGTTTGGTCAGAAAACGCTAATGCGTTGCGGAGGTAAAGCCTCAAATTCATTTTTGCGACCATTACGTCGGATTCTTTCGCGAGTTATTCGTAAACGGTTTGACATATCAACTTTCTTTGGATAACTTTTTGTCCACATTGTCTGGAGATGATGTGGTTCAATTTTCGTTGAAATCGGAAAAACGGCCTAGGAGGAGTTCGAAAAAGTAGGTTTTTCATAAAATTCAAAATGGCGGGAAAGATTTAATGACGGAAAATGACGTCATAGGGTGCAATCGAATCGTCTTGAGCCAAGGAATCAGAGGACATAAGAATTTTGTTTCTAGGTCATACGGTTCAAAAGTTATTAGCATAAACGTGAGAGCAACTTTGGACAGTTGGTGGCGCTAGAGATATTGAGTTAGAGACTCCAATTTTGCTATGGCCAATGTTTGGACTGTCCTTAATGAGTGTGCCAACTTTCATCATTTTCCCGCATACGGTTCTATGGGCTGCCATAGACTTTCATGGCGGAAGAAGAAGAAGATGAAGAATAATAATAAGAACCGGAACAGAAACAATAGGTGCCTCCGCACCTTCGGTGCTTGGCCCCTAAATATAGCTGCTAGCAGCCATCACGGGGCCAAGCGCAAGGAGGGCATTAAATGTCATGCCGACATGGCTGGCATCATCAGACCAACGGCAGTAAGAATCTAAAGACACTTCAATATGACTTAAGTCTAAATGGCTGAAAAATCAACAACACGGTCTTTAGTAATTCGATTTAATGGTTTATCACGTTCAACCAACAGGCAGCGCTGTAATCAAATTGTAGTGTCAATTCATGTGGTACATTGAGAGTGTGGTGACATTGACACATGCAAAGTTTGCTTTCAATTGGGTAAACCATTGCTGACAGAGCACTAAAGTCATGTGTTTGTTAAACATAGCATCTTATAAGAAAAATCGAAATGGCAGACGCTCAAAATGGCCGATATGGGAAAATTTGGTATCACAGGGCTCGGCATGACCCACTGGATCTAAAGACAGCAGTTTCATGATTTTTAGACAAAGCGTTCAGGAGTTATAATCAAAAATGTCAGTTTTTTAATATCTCCTGACCACTAGGGGGCAGAGCGCCAAAACTCTGCAGGTAGCCTCAGACCATGATTGACATAACACACACCTAGTTTGGTCAGAAAACACTAATGCGTTGCGGAGATAAAGCCTCAATTTCATTTTTGCGACCATTACGTCGGATTCTTTCGCGAGTTATTCGTAAACGGTTTGACATATCAACTTTCTTTGGATAACTTTTTGTCATGATGGTCTGGAGATGATGTGGTTTAATTTTGGTGAAAATTGGACAAACGGTCTGGGAGGAGTTCGAAAAAGTAGGTTTTTAAAGAAAAACAACATGGTGGACAAGAAGTTTGGCCGACTATGACAAATTTGGTATCTGTGTTCTTGGTTTGACCCAAGGAACGTATAAAGATAATTTGTTTTACCATAGGTTAACGCACTCAAAAGTTATTAGCATATTTGTAAATTTGTTTATAACTTTTGACCACAAGGTGGTGCTGCCTCGAAACTTTTTGTGTTGTATCAGGCCCTGGTGCCGAAGACACATCTCGAGTTTCGTAACGATACGCCAATGTGTTTGTTAAATATAGCAATTTATGACAATATTCAAAATGGCCGACGCTCAAAATGGCCGATATGGAAAAATTTGGTATCGCACGACTCGGCATGATGCACTGAATCTAAAGAGACCAGTTTTATTATTTTTGGCCAAAGCGTTCAGAAGTTATAAGCAAATATTTAACTTTTTCATATCTCCTGACCACTAGGGGGCACAGCGCCAAAACTCTGCAGGTAGCCTCAGACCATGATTGACATAACACCCACCTAGTTTGGTCAGAAAACGCTAATGCGTTGCGGAGATAAAGCCTCAGTTTCATTTTTGCGACCATTACGTCGGATTCTTTCGCGAGTTATTCGAAAACGGTTTGACATATCAACTTTCTTTGGATAACTTTTTGTCAACATCGTCTGGAGATGATGTGGTTCAATTTTCGTGAAAATCGGACAAACGGCCTAGGAGGAGTTCGAAAAAGTAGGTTTTTCATAAAATTCAAAATGGCGGGAAAATTTTCATGACGGAAAATGACGTCATAGGGTGCAATCGAATCGTCTTGAGCCAAGGAATCAGTGGACATAAGAATTTTGTTTCTAGGTCATACGGTTCAAAAGTTATTAGCATAAACGTTAGTTCAACTTTGGACAGTTGGTGGCGCTAGAGATTTTGAGTTAGAGACTTCAAATTTGTTATGGTCAATGATTGGACTGTCCTTAATGAGTGTGCCAACTTTCATCATTTTCCCGCATACGGTTCTATGGCCTGCCATAGACTCCCATGGCGGAAGAAGAAGAAGATGAAGAAATATAGCTGCTAGCAGCCATCACGGGGCCAAGCGCAAGGAGGGCATTAAATGTCATGCCGACATGGCTGGCATCATCAGACCAACGGCAGTAAGAATCTAAAGACACTTCAATATGACTTAAGTCTAAATGGCTGAAAAATCAACAACACGGTCTTTAGTAATTCGATTTAATGGTTTATCACGTTCAACCAACAGGCAGCGCTGTAATCAAATTGTAGTGTCAATTCATGTGGTACATTGAGAGTGTGGTGACATTGACACATGCAAAGTTTGCTTTCAATTGGGTAAACCGTTGCTGACAGAGCACTAAAGTCATGTGTTTGTTAAACATAGCATCTTATAAGAAAAATCGAAATGGCAGACGCTCAAAATGGCCGATATGGGAAAATTTGGTATCACAGGGCTCGGCATGACCCACTGGATCTAAAGACAGCAGTTTCATGATTTTTAGACAAAGCGTTCAGGAGTTATAATCAAAAATGTCAGTTTTTTAATATCTCCTGACCACTAGGGGGCAGAGCGCCAAAACTCTGCAGGTAGCCTCAGACCATGATTGACATAACACACACCTAGTTTGGTCAGAAAACACTAATGCGTTGCGGAGATAAAGCCTCAATTTCATTTTTGCGACCATTACGTCGGATTCTTTCGCGAGTTATTCGTAAACGGTTTGACATATCAACTTTCTTTGGATAACTTTTTGTCATGATGGTCTGGAGATGATGTGGTTTAATTTTGGTGAAAATTGGACAAACGGTCTGGGAGGAGTTCGAAAAAGTAGGTTTTTAAAGAAAAACAACATGGTGGACAAGAAGTTTGGCCGACTATGACAAATTTGGTATCTGTGTTCTTGGTTTGACCCAAGGAACGTATAAAGATAATTTGTTTTACCATAGGTTAACGCACTCAAAAGTTATTAGCATATTTGTAAATTTGTTTATAACTTTTGACCACAAGGTGGTGCTGCCTCGAAACTTTTTGTGTTGTATCAGGCCCTGGTGCCGAAGACACATCTCGAGTTTCGTAACGATACGCCAATGTGTTTGTTAAATATAGCAATTTATGACAATATTCAAAATGGCCGACGCTCAAAATGGCCGATATGGAAAAATTTGGTATCGCACGACTCGGCATGATGCACTGAATCTAAAGAGACCAGTTTTATTATTTTTGGCCAAAGCGTTCAGAAGTTATAAGCAAATATTTAACTTTTTCATATCTCCTGACCACTAGGGGGCACAGCGCCAAAACTCTGCAGGTAGCCTCAGACCATGATTGACATAACACCCACCTAGTTTGGTCAGAAAACGCTAATGCGTTGCGGAGATAAAGCCTCAGTTTCATTTTTGCGACCATTACGTCGGATTCTTTCGCGAGTTATTCGAAAACGGTTTGACATATCAACTTTCTTTGGATAACTTTTTGTCAACATCGTCTGGAGATGATGTGGTTCAATTTTCGTGAAAATCGGACAAACGGCCTAGGAGGAGTTCGAAAAAGTAGGTTTTTCATAAAATTCAAAATGGCGGGAAAATATTCATGACGGAAAATGACGTCATAGGGTGCAATCGAATCGTCTTGAGCCAAGGAATCAGTGGACATAAGAATTTTGTTTCTAGGTCATACGGTTCAAAAGTTATTAGCATAAACGTTAGTTCAACTTTGGACAGTTGGTGGCGCTAGAGATTTTGAGTTAGAGACTTCAAATTTGTTATGGTCAATGATTGGACTGTCCTTAATGAGTGTGCCAACTTTCATCATTTTCCCGCATACGGTTCTATGGCCTGCCATAGACTCCCATGGCGGAAGAAGAAGAAGATGAAGAATAATAATAAGAACCGGAACAGAAACAATAGGTGCCTTCGCACCTTCGGTGCTTGGCCCCTAATAAATATAGCTGCTAGCAGCCATCACGGGGCCAAGCGCAAGGAGGGCATTAAATGTCATGCCGACATGGCGGGCATCATCAGACCAACGGCAGTAAGAATCTAAAGACATTTCAATATGACTTAAGTCTAAATGGCTGAAAAACCAACAATACGGTCTTTAGCAATTCGATATAATGGTTTATCACATTCAACCAACAGGCAGCGCTGTAACCAAATTGTAGTGTCAATTCATGTGGTACATTGAGAGTGTGGTGACATTAACACATGCAAAGTTTGCTTTCAATTGGGTAAACCATTGCAGAGAGAGCACTAAAGTCATGTGTTTGTTAAACATAGCATCTTATAAGAAAAATCGAAATGGCAGATGCTCAAAATGGCCGATATGGGAATATTTGGTATCACAGGACTCGGCATGACCCACTGGATCTAAAGAGACCAGTTTCATGATTTTTGGCCAAAGGGTTCAGAAGTTATAAGCAAAAAAGTCAGTTTTTCATAACTCCTGACCACTAGGAGGCACAGCGCCAAAACTCTGCAGGTAGCCTCAGACCATGATTGACATAACACACACCTAGTTTGGTCAGAAAAGGCTAATGCATTGCGGAGATAAAGCCTCAATTTCATTTTGGCGACTTTTACCTCAGATTCTTTCGCGAGTTATTCGTAAACGGTTTGACGAATCAACTTTCTTTATATATCGTTTTGTCCACATTGTCTGGAGATGATGTGGTTTAATTTTCGTGAAAATCGGACGAACGGCCTAGGAGGAGTTCGAAAGAGTAGGTTTTTCAAAAAATTCAAAATGGCGGGAAAATTTTCATGACGGAAAATGACGTCATAGGGTGCAATCGAATCGTCTTGAGCCAAGGAATCAGTGGACAAAAGAATTTTGTTTCTAGGACATACGGTTCAAAAGTTATTTACGTAAACGTGAGTGCAACTTTGGACAGTTGGTGGCGCTTTAGAGATTGAGTTAGAGACTTCAATTTTGCTATGGTCAATGATTGGACTGTCCTTTATGAGTGTGCCAACTTTTTTTCATTTTCCCGCTTACGGTTCTATGGGCTGTCATAGACTTCAATGGCAGAAGAAAAAGAATAATAATAATAAATATAGCTGCTAGCAGCCATCACGGGGCCAAGCGCAAGGAGGGCATTAAATGTCATGCCGACATGACTGGCATCATCAGACCAACGGCAGTAAGAATCTAAAGACATTTCAATATGACTTAAGTCTAAATGGCTGAAAAACCAACAATACGGTCTTTAGCAATTCGATTTAATGGTTTATCGCATTCAACCAACAGGCAGCGCTGTAACCAAATTGTAGTGTGTGGTACATTGAGAGTGTGGTGACATTGACACATGCAAAGTTTGCTTTCAATTGGGTAAACCATTGCTGACAGCACTAAAGTCATGTGTTTGTTAAACATAGCATCTTATAAGAAAAATCGAAATGGCAGATGCTCAAAATGGCCGATATGGGAAAATGTGGTATCACAGGACTCGGCATGACCAACTGGATCTAAAGACAGCAGTTTCATGATTTTTAGACAAAGCGTTCAGGAGTTATAATCAAAAATGTCAGTTTTTTAATATCTCCTGACCACTAGGGGGCAGAGCGCCAAAACTCTGCAGGTAGCCTCAGACCATGATTGACATAACACACACCTAGTTTGGTCAGAAAAGGCTAATGCATTGCGGAGATAAAGCCTCAATTTCAATTTTGCGACCATTACGTCGGATTCTTTCGCGAGTTATTCGTAAACGGTTTGACATATCAACTTTCTTTGGATAACTTTTTGTCATGATGGTCTGGAGATGATGTGGTTCAATTTTGGTGAAAATTGGACAAACGGTCTGGGAGGAGTTCGAAAAAGTAGGTTTTTAAAGAAAAATAACATGGCAAATCGGAGGTTTGGCCGAATATAACATATTTGGTATCTATGGTCTCGGCTTGACCCAATGAACACATTAAGACCATTTGTTTTACAATAGGTTAACGTCATCAAAAGTTATTAGCATATTTGTAAATTTGGTTATAACTTTTGACCACAAGGTGGCGCTGCCCCCAAACTTTTTGTGCCGTATCAAGATTAGGTGCCGAAGACACATATTGAGTTTCGTAACGATACGCCAATCCATTTGTTAAATATAGCAATTTATGACAATATTCAAAATGGCCGACGCTCTAAATGGCCGATATGGGAAAATTTGGTATCGCACGACTCGGCATGATGCACTGAATCTAACGAGACCAGTTTTATGATTTTTGGACAAAGCGTTCAGGAGTTGTAAGGAAAAATGTCACTTTTTCATATCTCCTGACCACTAGGGGGCACAGCGCCAAAACTCTGCAGGTAGCCTCAGACCATGATTGACATAACACACACCGAGTTTGGTCAGAAAACGCTAATGCGTTGTGGAGATAGAGCCTCAAGTTCATTTTTGCGATCATTACGTCGGATTCTTTCGTGAGTTATTCGTAAACGGTTTGACATTTCAACTTTCTTTGGATAACTTTTTGTCAGCATGGTCTGGAGATGATGTGGTTCAATTTTCGTGAAAATCGGACAAACGGCCTAGGAGGAGTTCGAAAAAGTAGGTTTTTCATAAAATTCAAAATGGCGGGAAAATATTCATGACGGAAAATGACGTCATAGGGTGCAATCGAATCGTCTTGAGCCAAGGAATCAGTTGACAAAAGAATTTTGTTTCTAGGACATACGGTTCAAAAGTTATTTACGTAAACGTGAGTGCAACTTTGGACAGTTGGTGGCGCTATAGAGATTGAGTTAGAGACTTCAATTTTGCTATGGTCAATGATTGGACTGTCCTTTATGAGTGTGCCAACTTTTTTTCATTTTCCCGTTTACGGTTCTATGGGCTGCCATAGACTCCCATGGCACAAGAAAAAGAATAATAAATATAGCTGCTAGCAGCCATCACGGGGCCAAGCGCAAGGAGGGCATTAAATGTCATGCCGACATGGCTGGCATCATCAGACCAACGGCAGTAAGAATCTAAAGACATTTCAATATGACTTAAGTCTAAATGGCTGAAAAATCAACAATACGGTCTTTAGTAGTTCGATTTAATGGTTTATCACGTTCGACCAACAGGCAGCGCTGTAACCAAATTGTAGTGTCAATTCATGTGGTACATTGGGTAAATTGGGTAAACCATGGCTGACAGAGCACTAAAGTCATGTGTTTGTTAAACATAGCATCTTATAAGAAAAATCGAAATGGCAGACGCTCAAAATGCCCGATATGGGAATATTTGCTATCACAGGACTCGGCATGACCCACTGGATCTAAAGAGACCAGTTTCATGATTTTTGGCCAAAGGGTTCAGAAGTTATAAGCAAAAAAGTCAGTTTTTGATAACTCCTGACCACTAGGGGGCACAGCGCCAAAACTCTGCAGGTAGCCTCAGACCATGATTGACATAACACACACCTAGTTTGGTCAGAAAAGGCTAATGCATTGGGGAGATAAAGCCTCAATTTCATTTTGGCGACTTTTACCTCAGATTCTTTCGCGAGTTATTCGTAAACGGTTTGACGAATCAACTTTCTTTATATATCGTTTTGTCCACATTGTCGGGAGATGATGTGGTTCAATTTTCGTGAACATCGGACGAACGGCCTAGGAGGAGTTCGACAAAGTAGGTTTTTCATAAAATTCAAAATGGCGGGAAAATCTTCATGACGGAAAATGACGTCATAGGGTGCAATCGAATCGTCTTGAGCCAAGGAATCAGTGGACAAAAGAATTTTGTTTCTAGGACATACGGTTCAAAAGTTATTTACGTAAACGTGAGTGCAACTTTGGACAGTTGGTGGCGCTAGAGAGATTGAGTTAGAGACTTCAATTTTGCTATGGTCAATGATTGGACTCTCCTTTATCAGTGTGCCAACTTTTTTTCATTTTCCCGCTTACGGTTCTATGGGCTGTCATAGACTTCAATGGCAGAAGAAGAATAATAATAATAATAATAATAAGAACCGGAACAAAAACAATAGGTGCCTCCGCACCTTCGGTGCTTGGCCCCTAATAAGAACCGGAACAAAAACAATAGGTGCCTCCGCACCTTCGGTGCTTGGCCCCTAATAAATATAGCTGCTAGCAGCCATCACGGGGCCAAGCGCAAGGAGGGCATTAAATGTCATGCCGACATCGCTGGCATCATCAGACCAACGGCAATAAGAATCTAAAGACATTTCAATATGACTTAAGTCTAAATGGCTGAAAAATCAACAATACGGTCTTTAGTATTTCGATTTAATGGTTTATCACATTCAACCAACAGGCAGCGCTGTAACCAAATTGTAGTGTCAATTCATGTGGTACATTGAGAGTGTGGTGACATTGACACATGCAAAGTTTGCTTTCAATTGGGTAAACCATTGCTGACAGAGCACTAAAGTCATGTGTTTGTTAAACATAGCATCTTATAAGAAAAATTGAAATGGCAGACGCTCAAAATGGCCGATATGGGAAACTTTGGTATCACAGGGCTCGGCATGACCCACTGGATCTAAAGAGACCAGTTTCATGATTTTTGGCCAAAGGGTTCAGGAGATATAATCAAAAATGTCAGATTTTTAATATCTCCTGACCACTAGGGGGCAGAGCGCCAAAACTCTGCAGGTAGCCTCAGACCATGATTGACATAACACACACCTAGTTTGGTCAGAAAACGCTAATGCGTTGCGGAGATAAAGCCTCAATTTCAATTTTGCGACCATTACGTCGGATTCTTTCGCGAGTTATTCGTAAACGGTTTGACATATCAACTTTCTTTGGATAAATTTTTGTCATGATGGTCTGAAGATGATGTGGTTCAATCTTGGTGAAAATTGGACAAACGGTCTGGGAGGAGTTCGAAAAAGTAGGTTTTTAAAGAAAAACAACATGGTGGACAAGAAGTTTGGCCGACTATGACAAATTTGGTTTCTATGTTCTTGGTTTGACCCAAGGAACGTATAAAGATAATTTGTTTTACCATAGGTTAACGCACTCAAAAGTTATTAGCATATTTGTAAATTTGATTATAATTTTTGACCACAAGGGGGTGCTGCCTCGAAACTTTTTGAGTCGTATCAAGGTTAGGTGCCGAAGACACATATTGAGTTTCGTAATGATACGCCAATATCTTTGTTAAATATAGCAATTTATGACAATATTCAAAATGGCCGACGCTCAAAATGGCCGATATGGGAAAATTTGGTATCGCACGACTCGGCATGATGCACTGAATCTAAAGAGACCAGTTTTATTATTTTTGGCCAAAGCGTTCAGAAGTTATAAGCAAATATTTAACTTTTTCATATCTCCTGACCACTAGGGGGCACAGCGCCAAAACTCTGCAGGTAGCCTCAGATCATGATTGACATAACACACACCTAGTTTGGTCAGAAAACGCTAATGCGTTGCGGAGATAAAGCCTCAATTTCATTTTTGCGACCATTACGTCGGATTCTTTCGCGAGTTATTCGTAAACTGTTTGACATATCAACTTTCTTTGGATAACTTTTTGTCCACATGATCTGGAGATGATGTGGTTCAATTTTCGTTGAAATCGGAAAAACGGCCTAGGAGGAGTTCGAAAAAGTAGGTTTTTCATAAAATTCAAAATGGCGGGAAAAATTTCATGACGGAAAATGACGTCATAGGGTGCAATCGAATCGTCTTGAGCCAAGGAATCAGTGGACATAAGAATTTTGTTTCTAGGTCATACGGTTCAAAAGTTATTAGCATAAACGTTAGTTCAACTTTGGACAGTTGGTGGCGCTAGAGATATTGAGTTAGAGACTTCAAATTTGTTATGGTCAATGATTGGACTGTCTTTAATGAGTGTGCCAACTTTTTTTCATTTTCCCGCTTAGGGTTCTATGGGCTGTCATAGACTCCCATGGCGGAAGAAGATGAAGAATAATAATAAGAACCGGAACAGAAACAATAGGTGCCTTCGCACCTTCGGTGCTTGGCCCCTAATAATAAGAACCGGAACAAAAACAATAGGTGCCTCCGCACCTTCGGTGCTTGGCCCCTAATAAATATAGCTGCTAGCAGCCATCACGGGGCCAAGCGCAAGGAGGGCATTAAATGTCATGCCGACATGGCTGGCATCATCAGACCAACGGCAGTAAGAATCTAAAGACATTTCAATATGACTTAAGTCTAAATGGCTGAAAAATCAACAATACGGTCTTTAGTATTTCGATTTAATGGTTTATCACATTCAATCAACAGGCAGCGCTGTAACCAAATTGTAGTGTCAATTCATGTGGTACATTGAGAGTGTGGTGACATTGACACATGCAAAGTTTGCTTTCAATTGGGTAAACCATTGCTGACAGAGCACTAAAGTCATGTGTTTGTTAAACATAGCATCTTATAAGAAAAATCGAAATGGCAGACGCTCAAAATGGCCGATATGGGAAAATTTGGTATCA
This sequence comes from Rhodeus uyekii, assembly GCA_037043235.1. Taxonomy (NCBI): domain Eukaryota; kingdom Metazoa; phylum Chordata; class Actinopteri; order Cypriniformes; family Acheilognathidae; genus Rhodeus; species Rhodeus uyekii. The sequence continues at coordinate 17,335 of JAWRVZ010000978.1, forward strand.
CAGGACTCGGCATGACCCACTGGATCTAAAGACAGCAGTTTCATGATTTTTAGACAAAGCGTTCAGGAGTTATAATCCAAAATGTCAGTTTTTTAATATCTCCTGACCACTAGGGGGCAGAGCGCCAAAACTCTGCAGGTAGCCTCAGACCATGATTGACATAACACACACCTAGTTTGGTCAGAAAACGCTAATGCGTTGCGGAGATAAAGCCTCAATTTCATTTTTGCGACCATTACGTCGGATTCTTTCGCGAGTTATTCGTAAACGGTTTGACATATCAACTTTCTTTGGATAACTTTTTGTCATGATGGTCTGGAGATGATGTGGTTTAATTTTGGTGAAAATTGGACAAACGGTCTGGGAGGAGTTCGAAAAAGTAGGTTTTTAAAGAAAAACAACATGGTGGACAAGAAGTTTGGCCGACTATGACAAATTTGGTATCTATGTTCTCGGTTTGACCCAAGGAACGTATAAAGATAATTTGTTTTGCCATAGGTTAACGCACTCAAAAGTTATTAGCATATTTGTAAATTTGGTTATAATTTTTTACCACAAGGGGGTGCTGCCTCGAAACTTTTTGAGTCGTATCAAGGTTAGGTGCCGAAGACACATATTGAGTTTCGTAACGATACGCCAATATTTTTGTTAAATATAGCAATTTATGACAAAATTCAAAATGGCCGACGCTCAAAATGGCCGATATGGGAAAATTTGGTATCGCACGACTCGGCATGATGCACTGAATCTAAAGAGACCAGTTTTATTATTTTTGGCCAAAGCGTTCAGAAGTTATAAGCAAATATTTAACTTTTTCATATCTCCTGACCACTAGAGGGCACAGCGCCAAAACTCAGCAGGTAGCCTCAGACCATGATTGACATAACACACACCTAGTTTGGTCAGAAAACGCTAATGCGTTGCGGAGGTAAAGCCTCAAATTCATTTTTGCGACCATTACGTCGGATTCTTTCGCGAGTTATTCGTAAACGGTTTGACATATCAACTTTCTTTGGATAACTTTTTGTCCACATTGTCTGGAGATGATGTGGTTCAATTTTCGTTGAAATCGGAAAAACGGCCTAGGAGGAGTTCGAAAAAGTAGGTTTTTCATAAAATTCAAAATGGCGGGAAAAATTTAATGACGGAAAATGACGTCATAGGGTGCAATCGAATCGTCTTGAGCCAAGGAATCAGAGGACATAAGAATTTTGTTTCTAGGTCATACGGTTCAAAAGTTATTAGCATAAACGTGAGAGCAACTTTGGACAGTTGGTGGCGCTAGAGATATTGAGTTAGAGACTCCAATTTTGCTATGGCCAATGTTTGGACTGTCCTTAATGAGTGTGCCAACTTTCATCATTTTCCCGCATACGGTTCTATGGGCTGCCATAGACTTTCATGGCGGAAGAAGAAGAAGATGAAGAATAAATATAGCTGCTAGCAGCCATCACGGGGCCAAGCGCAAGGAGGTCATTAAATGTCATGCCGACATGGCTGGCATCATCAGACCAACGGCAGTAAGAATCTAAAGACACTTCAATATGACTTAAGTCTAAATGGCTGAAAAATCAACAACACGGTCTTTAGTAATTCGATTTAATGGTTTATCACGTTCAACCAACAGGCAGCGCTGTAACCAAATTGTAGTGTCAATTCATGTGGTACATTGAGAGTGTGGTGACATTGACACATGCAAAGTTTGCTTTCAATTGGGTAAACCATTGCTGACAGAGCACTAAAGTCATGTGTTTGTTAAACATAGCATCTTATAAGAAAAATCGAAATGGCAGACGCTCAAAATGGCCGATATGGGAAAATTTGGTATCACAGGGCTCGGCATGACCCACTGGATCTAAAGACAGCAGTTTCATGATTTTTAGACAAAGCGTTCAGGAGTTATAATCAAAAATGTCAGTTTTTTAATATCTCCTGACCACTAGGGGGCAGAGCGCCAAAACTCGGCAGGTAGCCTCAGATCATGATTGACATAACACACACCTAGTTTGGTCAGAAAACACTAATGCGTTGCGGAGATAAAGCCTCAATTTCATTTTTGCGACCATTACGTCGGATTCTTTCGCGAGTTATTCGTAAACGGTTTGACATATCAACTTTCTTTGGATAACTTTTTGTCAGGATGGTCTGGAGATGATGTGGTTTAATTTTGGTGAAAATTGGACAAACGGTCTGGGAGGAGTTCGAAAAAGTAGGTTTTTAAAGAAAAACAACATGGTGGACAAGAAGTTTGGCCGACTATGACAAATTTGGTATCTATGTTCTTGGTTTGACCCAAGGAACGTATAAAGATAATTTGTTTTACCATAGGTTAACGCACTCAAAAGTTATTAGCATATTTGTAAATTTGGTTATAATTTTTGACCACAAGGGGGTGCTGCCTCGAAACTTTTTGAGTCGTATCAAGGTTAGGTGCCGAAGACACATATTGAGTTTCGTAATGATACGCCAATATCTTTGTTAAATATAGCAATTTATGACAATATTCAAAATGGCCGACGCTCAAAATGGCCGATATGGGAAAATTTGGTATCGCACGACTCGGCATGATGCACTGAATCTAAAGAGACCAGTTTTATTATTTTTGGCCAAAGCGTTCAGAAGTTATAAGCAAATATTTAACTTTTTCATATCTCCTGACCACTAGGGGGCACAGCGCCAAAACTCTGCAGGTAGCCTCAGATCATGATTGACATAACACACACCTAGTTTGGTCAGAAAACGCTAATGCGTTGCGGAGATAAAGCCTCAATTTCATTTTTGCGACCATTACGTCGGATTCTTTCGCGAGTTATTCGTAAACTGTTTGACATATCAACTTTCTTTGGATAACTTTTTGTCCACATGGTCTGGAGATGATGTGGTTCAATTTTCGTTGAAATCGGAAAAACGGCCTAGGAGGAGTTCGAAAAAGTAGGTTTTTCATAAAATTCAAAATGGCGGGAAAAATTTCATGACGGAAAATGACGTCATAGGGTGCAATCGAATCGTCTTGAGCCAAGGAATCAGTGGACATAAGAATTTTGTTTCTAGGTCATACGGTTCAAAAGTTATTAGCATAAACGTTAGTTCAACTTTGGACAGTTGGTGGCGCTAGAGATATTGAGTTAGAGACTTCAAATTTGTTATGGTCAATGATTGGACTGTCTTTAATGAGTGTGCCAACTTTTTTTCATTTTCCCGCTTACGGTTCTATGGGCTGTCATAGACTCCCATGGCGGAAGAAGATGAAGAATAATAATAAGAACCGGAACAGAAACAATAGGTGCCTTCGCACCTTCGGTGCTTGGCCCCTAATAATAAGAACCGGAACAGAAACAATAGGTGCCTCCGCACCTTCGGTGCTTGGCCCCTAACTAGCAGCCATCACGGGGCCAAGCGCAAGGAGGGCATTAAATGTCATGCCGACATGGCTGGCATCATCAGACCAACGGCAGTAAGAATCTAAAGACATTTCAATATGACTTAAGTCTAAATGGCTGAAAAATCAACAATACGGTCTTTAGTATTTCGATTTAATGGTTTACCACATTCAACCAACAGGCAGCGCTGTAACCAAATTGTAGTGTCAATTCATGTGGTACATTGACAGTGTGGTGACATTGACACATGCAAAGTTTGCTTTCAATTGGGTAAACCATTGCTGACAGAGCACTAAAGTCATGTGTTTGTTAAACATAGCATCTTATAAGAAAAATCGAAATGGCAGACGCTCAAAATGGCCGATATGGGAAAATTTGGTATCACAGGACTCGGCATGACCCACTGGATCTAAAGACAGCAGTTTCATGATTTTTAGACAAAGCGTTCAGGAGTTATAATAAAAAAATGTCAGTTTTTTAATATCTCCTGACCACTAGGGGTCAGAGCGCCAAAACTCTGCAGGTCGCCTCAGACCATGATTGACATAACACACACCTATTTTGGTCAGAATACGCTAATGAGTTACGGAGATATAGCCTCGCTTTCAATTCTATGGCCATTGTGTTGAATTCTTTCGCGAGTTATTCGAAAACGGTTTGGCGAATCAACTTTCTTTATATAACTTTTTGTCATGATGGTCTGGAGATGATGTGGTTTAATTTTGGTGAAAATTGGACAAACGGTCTGGGAGGAGTTCGAAAAAGTAGGTTTTTAAAGAAAAACAACATGGTGGACACGAAGTTTGGCCGACTATGACAAATTTGGTATCTGTGTTCTCGGTTTGACCCAAGGAACGTATAAAGATAATTTGTTTTACCATAGGTTAACGTATTCAAAAGTTATTAGCATATTTGTAAATTTGGTTATAACTTTTGACCACAAGGTGGTGCTGCCTCGAAACTTTTTGAGTCGTATCAAGGTTAGGTGCCGAAGACACATATTGAGTTTCGTAACGATACGCCAATATTTTTGTTAAATATAGCAATTTATGACAATATTCAAAATGGCCGACGCTCAAAATGGCCGATATGGGAAAATTTGGTATCGCACGACTCGGCATGATGCACTGAATCTAAAGAGACCAGTTTTATTATTTTTGGCCAAAGCGTTCAGAAGTTATAAGCAAATATTTAACTTTTTCATATCTCCTGACCACTAGGGGGCACAGCGCCAAAACTCTGCAGGTAGCCTCAGACCATGATTGACATAACACACACCTAGTTTGGTCAGAAAACGCTAATGCGTTGCGGAGGTAAAGCCTCAAATTCATTTTTGCGACCATTACGTCGGATTCTTTCGCGAGTTATTCGTAAACGGTTTGACATATCAACTTTCTTTGGATAACTTTTTGTCCACATTGTCTGGAGATGATGTGGTTCAATTTTCGTTGAAATCGGAAAAACGGCCTAGGAGGAGTTCGAAAAAGTAGGTTTTTCATAAAATTCAAAATGGCGGGAAAGATTTAATGACGGAAAATGACGTCATAGGGTGCAATCGAATCGTCTTGAGCCAAGGAATCAGAGGACATAAGAATTTTGTTTCTAGGTCATACGGTTCAAAAGTTATTAGCATAAACGTGAGAGCAACTTTGGACAGTTGGTGGCGCTAGAGATATTGAGTTAGAGACTCCAATTTTGCTATGGCCAATGTTTGGACTGTCCTTAATGAGTGTGCCAACTTTCATCATTTTCCCGCATACGGTTCTATGGGCTGCCATAGACTTTCATGGCGGAAGAAGAAGAAGATGAAGAATAATAAATATAGCTGCTAGCAGCCATCACGGGGCCAAGCGCAAGGAGGGCATTAAATGTCATGCCGACATGACTGGCATCATCAGATCAACGGCAGTAAAAATCTAAAGACATTTCAATATGGCTTAAGTCTAAATGGCTGAAAAACCAACAATACGGTCTTTAGCAATTCGATTTAATGGTTTATCGCATTCAACCAACAGGCAGCGCTGTAACCAAATTGTAGTGTGTGGTACATTGAGAGTGTGGTGACATTGACACATGCAAAGTTTGCTTTCAATTGGGTAAACCATTGCTGACAGAGCACTAAAGTCAAGTGTTTGTTAAACATAGCATCTTATAAGAAAAATCGAAATGGCAGACGCTCAAAATGGCCGATATGGGAATATTTGGTATCACAGGACTCGGCATGACCCACTGGATCTAAAGAGACCAGTTTCATGATTTTTGGCCAAAGGGTTCAGAAGTTATAAGCACAAAAGTCAGTTTTTCATAACTCCTGACCACTAGGGGGCACAGCGCCAAAACTCTGCAGGTAGCCTCAAACCATGATTGACATAATACACACCTAGTTTGGTCAGAAAAGGCTAATGCATTGCGGAGATAAAGCCTCAAATTCATTTTGGCGACTTTTACCTCGGATTCTTTCGCGAGTTATTCGTAAACAGTTTGACGAATAAACTTTCTTTATATACCGTTTTGTCCACATTGTCTGGAGATGATGTGGTTCAATTTTCGTGAAAATCGGACGAACGGCCTAGGAGGAGTTCGAAAAAGTAGGTTTTTCATAAAATTCAAAATGGCGGGAAAATTTTCATGACGGAAAATGACGTCATAGGGTGCATTCGAATCGTCTTGAGCCAAGGAATCAGTGGACAAAAGAATTTTGTTTCTAGGACATACGGTTCAAAAGTTATTTACATAAACGTGAGTGCAACTTTGGACAGTTGGTGGCGCAATAGAGATTGAGTTAGAGACTTCAATTTTGCTATGGTCAATGATTGGACTGTCCTTTATGAGTGTGCCAACTTTTTTTCATTTTCCCGCTTACGGTTCTATGGGCTGTCATAGACTTCAATGGCAGAAGAAGAATAATAATAATAATAATAAGAACCGGAACAAAAACAATAGGTGCCTCCGCACCTTCGGTGCTTGGCCCCTAAATAGCTGCTAGCAGCCATCACGGGGCCAAGCGCAAGGAGGGCATTAAATGTCATGCCGACATGGCTGGCATCATCAGACCAATGGCAGTAAGAATCTAAAGACATTTCAATATGACTTAAGTCTAAATGGCTGAAAAATCAACAATACGGTCTTTAGTAATTCGATTTAATGGTTTATCACATTCAACCAGCAGGCAGCGCTGTAACCAAATTGTAGTGTCAATTCATGTGGTACATTGAGAGTGTGGTGACATTGACACATGCAAAGTTTGCTTTCAATTGGGTAAACCATTGCTGACAGAGCACTAAAGTCATGTGTTTGTTAAACATAGAATCTTATAAGAAAAATCGAAATGGCAGACGCTCAAAATGGCCGATATGGGAAAATTTGGTATCACAGGACTCGGCATGACCCATTGGATCTAAAGAGACCAGTTTCATGATTTTTGGCCAAAGGGTTCAGGAGTTATAAGCAAAAAAGTCAGTTTTTTAATATCTCCTGACCACTAGGGGGCAGAGCGCCAAAACTCTGCAGGTAGCCTCAAACCATGATTGACATAACACACACCTAGTTTGGTCAGAAAAGGCTAATGCATTGGGGAGATAAAGCCTCAATTTCATTTTGGCGACTTTTACCTCAGATTCTTTCACGAGTTATTCGTAAACGGTTTGACGAATCAACTTTGTTTATATATCGTTTTGTCAACATTGTCAGGAGATGATGTGGTTCAATTTTCGTGAACATCGGACGAACGGCCTAGGAGGAGTTCGACAAAGTAGGTTTTTCATAAAATTCAAAATGGCGGGAAAATTTTCATGACGGAAAATGACGTCATAGGGTGCAATCGAATCGTCTTGAGCCAAGGAATCAGTGGACAAAAGAATTTTGTTTCTAGGACATACGGTTCAAAAGTTATTTACGTAAACGTGAGTGCAACTTTGGACAGTTGGTGGCGGTAGAGAGATTGAGTTAGAGACTTCAATTTTGCTATGGTCAATGATTAGACTCTCCTTTATGAGTGTGCCAACTTTTTTTCATTTTCCCGCTTACGGTTCTATGGGCTGTCATAGACTTCAATGGCAGAAGAAGAATAATAATAATAATAATAATAAGAACCGGAACAAAAACAATAGGTGCCTCCGCACCTTCGGTGCTTGGCCCCTAATAAGAACCGGAACAGAAACAATAGGTGCCTCCGCACCTTCGGTGCTTGGCCCCTAATAATAATAAGAACCGGAACAAAAACAATAGGTGCCTCCGCACCTTCGGTGCTTGGCCCCTAATAATAAGAACCGGAACAGAAACAATAGGTGCCTTCGCACCTTCGGTGCTTGGCCCCTAATAATAAGAACCGGAACAAAAACAATAGGTGCCTCCGCACCTTCGGTGCTTGGCCCCTAATTACCTCCCCTGTCTCCTTTTAAACTTTTGAGTCTGGAGTGTAACCGTGCTCAAGCAGCACTAACAATAACCTTGTTCACAATCACACATGAATTGGACAATAAAAACAGGGGACTGTAAACATAATCAAATATGGGGCTTGGGATTCTTTTGTTGCCAAAGTTGAAACTTTTTTACCAACCAGAATTGCAAAATAAAAAATGAGACGAGAAACTTTGAAAAATAAAGCCTTGCCTTTATTTAAAACGGGTAACGCTAGGTTTAACACAGGTTTAACCAGTGATTGACACTCTCAGTGCAAGGCCCTGTCCTTTCTTCGGTCCCAACAGGTGCAGGAGTGACCAGGCGACTTCCTCAGGGTGCTGGAAGTGTCAGCAGTTGTGGTGGCGTCAGACGTAACGTTGTTTACTATTAATCTATAAATTGACTATAAAGGGGTAGAATCAATGCAATTATAGAGATGGCAGAGTGGACCAAGGGGAAGACACAGGCTTGCAAATGGGAGCTGTACTGTGGAAGAATACACATATGGGTTCACAACATATGGGCATCTAGTCTAGTACAGGGGCTGACCTGCTGGGCATACACACAAGTACTAGAGTTGGCGTTAGATCCCTCCACTGCATCTATGTGTTGAAAATGCTAGAGGAACTCTACCAGGGTTCACCAGCTGGAGAACTCTCCTGAGAAGCTGAAAAGTCACTTGTATCCTGTCCTCAGAGGGGAATAGTGCAGCAAAGGAGATGCTGAGCTAGCCTTCCCACACCTTACCTTTAAATGTTTTACCCAGCACATGGGAAGAAATCATCTCCAACCAGAAATTATAGAATTTGTGAATTTGTTAGGTGTTGCCTATCCCACAGCTCTACATATGTCTGCACAGAGAGGCGCCGTGCACCAACAATGACAAGCACACAACACAAACGCAAGGTGTGACACTGCAATGCAAGTGATTGGCCTGCCTCCTCCAGTGTAAGCACTTGCAAGTTCCCCACCAGGTACCTGAAAAGAGTGGTGTGAACTTTGGGCATGTATCTAAGCCAGGGTCACAGGATGAAGGGAGAGCTGGCCAGCCCAAATTCCAGGCATGCTTACTGACTGAAAATACCTGCAGATCCTCCACCCTCTTAATGGTTGCAAGCAAGCACCTCCTGAATGTTGATGTAGGATTGAGATATGAAATTACAAGCATTCAGGTCAAGCGTTGCAATCCATTCCTGCTGGCAACTGCACGTGAGGTATGTTTCTGTGTCACTATCTTGAATGGAAGCTTGTGAAGGGCCCAATTCAAGATGCCCTGATCCAAGATCGGTCATAACCCACCGCCTTTCTTGGGCACAATGAAGTATGGGCAATAAAACCCTGACTTCACAGTGGCTGGAGGGACCGGCTCTATTGTGTCCTTCACCAATAGTACTGCAATCTCTGCACAAAGGACATGACCATCCTTATCTGCCACTGAGGTAAACTGAACACTGCTGAACCTGAGGGAATGCCAGGTGAACTGAATCGCACAGCTGAGTCTGAACGTTCAGGGGACCCAGAAAAATGGGCCAGTAAGTGCTAGCCAGGCTTCCAGACACCTTGCAAAGAGGAACAGAGGGATAACAGACATGCCCACTGTGATGCAGCACTGTCGCATACAGGGGCCCTCCTTGGAAGGCCGGTGTGGAGGCCGGGAGTGTGGTGGCACTCTTACCTGGCAACAAGGTTCCTGACTCCTGCCTGTTGGCGAAAAAAGAGGGGGATGACAGGGGCAAAGCATTGCATTACTCATTGTTAACCCACACCTCTTGTAACCCTAAAACTGAGGAAACTGCTCTTTTGCTGAGAATTTGTATACCACTGGCTGCAACACCAGCGGCGGAACAGAAATAAAGAGCCGGTTCCTCCATCTCTGGGTTATCCATCTCAGACATGTTTCACTGGTCACTTGAAGGATTTGGCAGGTGCTGAGAGGGGTGGCATCACCTTTCTGCAGGGAGTTCAACCTTGTGGCCTGGTTGAAGGCTTCCTTGGTGGCCACGATGGGACAGAAATGAAATCCGCAGGGGGACAAACTGATGGGGGGCAGCCGGGACTGGATGTGTTTGATCACCTCTGTCTGCTTTTGTACAACTGAGAACTGGACAAAAGTTCTCAACCGCATCACCAAATGGGTTAGCCTGGGTGATGGGGGAATCGAGAAGCAAGCTTTTTAGACTTCCTTCACCTTGGCTGGGTACAGTCAGAGATGACAGTCCTGGACCACTAGCATGCACATCGTCTGCCCAAGAAACCAGTGACTTTGTCGCCCTGAGGGCGAGGTCCATCACTGTACACAGCTCCTGCATTGACCATGGGTCAGAATTACACTCGTGCTGCTCTTTAAGGCTCGTACTGGATATACCTTTAGGAGGGACAGAGCATGCAGGGCAGATGCAACCTGAACCACAGGTCCAGTGGTGCTGTAAGCCTTGGCCATGAGTGCAGCCGAGAACTCACAAGCTTTCAATGACCCCACCAGGTAGCAGCATTTTGCATGCATAACTGCACATTACACATGGGAGATCTCCCATGTACCTGGAGGAAGCAGATGAGTTGTTTCTAGCAGAAGGTGCCTTATATTGACTTTTTGACCTTCCAGGAAGAAAGGAACCATTATCCAGCTATAAGCTCTTAGGACACGGTGGGGGATTCCATTCAAGCCTGATGCTGGTGACAGCACAGGAAAGATGAAGACCAGATCGAGGGAATAGCATAGGTGTACCCCAGATTTTTCAAGGCATTGAAGTCTTGATCTCAACATTGTTATCTTCCTGCAGTGGGTGCATGACTAATCAACAAACCCTAAATTAGCATGCTTACAGTAAAGACACACGATGCAGAGATTGTGGCTGTCAGATGGGGCCAGGAAATGTTCCACACAGGTGAAACAGACGGGTGGACACTCTCAGTAACCTCGCAGTAACTCTCTTGTTCTTGTTGATCAGTTTCATCTACTTAACACCCCAGATAGCCTAGAAGAACTTGATGTTGCAACAGAAACTATTAACTCTCTCTTTTCCAGCACTTTAGACACTGTTGCTCCGTTGCGCTTAAAGAAGATTAAAGAAAATAGTCCAACACCGTGGTACAACGAGCACACCTGGGCCCTCAAGAGAGCAGCCAGAAAAATGGAGCGGAGCTGGAAAAAACTAAGCTAGAGATTTTTCGCATTTCATGGAAAGACAGCTCTATTGCATTCAGAAAGGCCTTAAAATCAGCTAGATCTGCTTACTTTTCTACACTCTTAGAAGAAAACAAATACAACCCTTGGTATTTTTTTTATACAGTGACTAAATTAACAAGAAATAAAGCCTCAACCCCAGATGCTTTAAAACAGCACAGCAGTAATGACTTCATGGACTTCTTTACTTGCAAAATTCATAATATTAGAGAGAAAATTATGACCACGCAACCATCTACTACATTATCACAAAATACAGTAAATTTGAGTGTCCCTGAAGAAAAATTCCACTCCTTCATTGCTATTGGGGAGGAAGAATTGTCTAAACTTGTTTAATCATCAAAATCAACAACATGTACGCTAGACCCAATACCAACTAAGCTACTGAAAGAGATGCTTCCAGAGATCCTAATCCTCTTCTTAATATTATTAATTCATCTTTGTCATTAGGATACGTACCAAAAACCTTTAAGTTAGCCGCAATTAAACCGCTTATTAAAAAAACACAACTTGATCCTACAGAATTAGTTAATTACAGGCCGATGTCAAATCTACCTTTTTTGTCAAAGATTCTAGAAAAGGCAATACCTTCACAACTATGTTCCTTTCTAGAAAGAAACAGCATCTACGAGGATTTCCAGTCAGGATTTAGACCATATCATAGTACTGAGACTGCTCTCATTAGAGTTACAAATGATTTGCTTTTATTATCCGATCATGGTTGTATCTCTCTGATAGTGTTACTGGACCTTAGTGCTGCAATTGATACAATTGACACACAAAATCCTTCTAAATAGACTTGAAAACTATGTTGGGATTAGTGGAATTGCATTAGCCTGGTTCAAATCATACTTATCTGACCGTTATCAGTTTGTAGCAGTAAAAGAGGAGATGTCATATCGATCACGGGTTCAGTATGGAGTTCCTTAAGGTTCAGTACTAGGATCATTGCTTTTCACCCTGTACATGCTTCCTTTGGGTGCAGTTATTAGGAAGCATGGCATTAGCTTTCATTGTTACGCTGATGATACTCAGCTCTACATTTCTTCTCATCCTGATGAAACATACCAATTCACTAAATTAACAGAATGCATAACTGATATAAAAAATTGGATGACTAATAACTTTCTACTGCTTAATTCTGAAAAAAAAGATTCGAATTATTAGACCAAAAAGTTCCGCACGTAATAATCTAGACTACTGCCTAACACTCGATGGCTGTTCTGTCAAGTCTTCGTCGTCAGTTAGAAATGCGGAAAAGTTAGTTCATGCGTTCATGAGTTCAAGGCTAGATTATTGTAATGCTCTACTAGGTGGTTGCCCTGCACGCTTAATAAACAAATTAATAAACAAATTCCAGCTGGTCCAAAATGCAGCAGCTCGAGTTCTTACTAGAACCAGGAAGTATGAGCATATTATCCCAGTTCTGTCAAACCTGCACTGGCTTCCTATTAATCACCGAATACATTTTAAAATCTTGCTAATGACTTACAAAGCATTAAATTGTTTAGCTCCCCAGTACTTGAGCGATCTCTTAACACATTATAGTTCTTCACGTCTATTGCGATCTCAAAATACTGACCAGCTTATAATACCTAGAATATCAAAGTCAACTGCTGGCGATCAATCTTTTTCCTATTTAGCTCCTAAATTCTGGAACAATCTTCCTATTACAGTTCGGGAAGCAGACACACTCTGTCAGTTTAAATGTAGACTAAAAACACATCTCTTCAACCTGGCATACACAACACATTATACATACATTTTTAATCCAAATCATGTAAAATGATTGTTATGCTGCATAATTTAGGTCAGCCGGAACCGGGAACATTCCCATAACACCTGATGTACTCGATACATCAGAAGAAGAATGGCATCTACGCTGATATTGGTCTCTGTTTATTCCGAGGTTACCATGGTCAGCCGGATCCGGGCCGTATCCAGATCAGATGAAAGACCTGCACCTGGACACGAGCACAGCACTGCCCCGAAGTGTCTGCGGAGACCGTGACTCTACTAGACCCTCCCCAGTGAAGTTCATGAATCTCCAATCGGACCAAATTGGACTTCATATTGGACTTGAATTGTTATCAATATAATCATGCACTGTTTGGTAGTTGGCCAGAGGAGAACTGGTCCCACGACTGAGCCTGGTTTCTCCCAAGGTGTTTTTCTCTATTCCGTTCTTCATTCCATCACCTGCTGGAGTTTTGGTTCCATGCCGCTGTTTCCTATGGCTTGCTCAGTTGAATGCTCAGTTCTAACTTTTTAGTTATAAAGTCAAAATTGCATGATATAAAGTTGCAAGTTGCAAATTATGAGGAATTGTGTGATAATATCACAATTACCCTTTTTATGTTTTATTCAGTGGTGGAAACAAGCTTCCATATGAACTGATTAATCAGGATAGTTGAAAGAATCAGCTCATTTACAACACAGAAAGATTTGTTTAAATTGTACTTATTTAAAAACACTGAAGTAAACTGAATTTTTTTAATTTCCACCATTTTCTAGAGCAATAGCAGCAGTTGCTCTTGCCTCAGCAGCTCCATATAGTACAGAATTGCATTAATATACTGAACATTCATCTAAACGTTCAAAAGACTTTAACAAAATGTGGTTTAAGTCTTACTGAATGTCTTGAGACATTAATAACATGAAGTGATGTATGTGTTTTCTGCTAAAGTCTTCACAGAGCTGTGCTTTAAAAGTCGGTGAAAAGCTCACAAGTCATATTAGTTCCTGAACGCGCTCCAGTGGCCTCGTCTGACTCCATCTGGAAACAATAGCACATATGAAGAACAAGAAAAAGCTCTGACTCAGCGTTAGCGAAGCCGGATCACGAGCAATCTACATATCTGCTTCCTACGGCCAAGAGAGAAAGACAACACAGACTCTAATGTGATGGCAATATGACACGCGTCGCGTTTAATAAGAACTGCCATTTATAACAAATCCTCCGTCCACTCTTCAGAATAACATTCATTGTGGATGAGGGATTACATTCATCTACTGCTGTTGTAAAACAAATGCAAATACTGTAAATGATGGATGTCATTTGTGTGATGCAAAAACCCATATGTGAGATGCCGGAGCCTTTCATGTGCTTTTCTCTTCATCAGACCAAAGACAGATTTAGAGTTCTTGGAAGATGTGTGGTTGCTAAAAACATCCCATGAAGAGAGCTGACTTTGTTAAATGCGACACTTCTTACAGTTCATTAAACTCATGCCCATTAGTTTAATTTGCATTTTGTTTTCCTTGAAAATAATAAAACCAAAACATGGAACAGCACTTTGAAAAGTGAAAGCACGATAAAACATACAAAAATACCAATTGTGCAACTATACCCAAAGTTAAACAGGAGATTAAAAGTCCTATAACACAATATTACAGCAGAATATCATTCTGGTACATTGCAGTATTGTTAATAAATAAGAAAATTAATAGCAATCATACAAAAGCACTAATTCAATGTCATGTTAATTTATGTATCAGCCGCTCGGCTGCCATTATTATCAATATATAGCACCAAAAACAAATGTAGCTCTACTACACGACCATATTATCGCTGCTGTCACCATGAGACACATTAAGCCTGTTTATGTGTTTCACATGCAATTATGAAGCATGCTCATGAAAAAACATAACACATGTATATTTATTTTGCCACACGGATTCATTCTAGTCTATATCTGGATGCAAAACATTGTGATATTTTTTTGTTTCTGACAATTTGAAGCTCTGAGAAACACGATAAAAGGAGGCCTCACGCCCTCACTGACACTGAATCCCCTTCAGAGGGCATTGTCGGTGATGTGATTTCCTGCAGACACATTTGCAGTTTCGCTGGCATCAGCAGGCCGTGTCATTCTCCATCGAAGGCCCAGACAATCAAGCCACTTTGAGTACTTAATAATGTCTTTGTTCAGTACATGTTACACACAGCACTAGGGTGGGCATCACTCTGCTCCTGCGAGGGCTCAGAAGGTCACGGTAAAACATCTAGAGCAAACGTTCTCACGGGTTTGTGTGTGAGCAGGACTTGCAGCATTGCTTTCCGTAGAACTTGTGGTTGCAAACGCCGTGCTGCGGCACCAGATAACACCAGCTGAAATGATCTTTACAGATCACATCTGTAACAAGATAAATGTCTTATTGAACCTAATAATAAATAAAATATATTACAATAAATGCTTTTCTGTTGCTCAAATATATATAGCGTTTGATGCCTGCAACGTCAAGTTCATGGGTTTGATTCCCTGAGAAAGCAAGAACTGATTAGAATGTCAATATGTTTCTTGAATGCAATGTAAGTGTCACGATACAATAAACAGGGAGAACTCAAGTGTAGGGAAGAAGGATTTAATAATAACAAAAGAACATAATACACAAAGAAAAGAACCCACGAGAGGGAAAATATAACGTAAACATGATAGTATTACTAAACGTAAGACAAACCAAAAACCAACCAGATGAACCGGCGGAAAAAGACCCAGGAACACAACATGACAACAACAACACACAGGACAGCAAACACACCAGGATTAAATAGGGAACACATGAGGAAAGGTAATGAGCTGAGAACAGCTGACAACACTCAAGGGAAACGAGGCAACAAGATGGGCGGGGTTAAACAATGACAAGACACAACAAAGGGGCAGTGTCAGAGCTCTGTCAACCAACAGACTAGAAACCCAAACTGAAGTGACAAAACCCTGACAGTAAGTCACTTTGGATAAATGCCTCTGCCAAAAGTATAAATGTAACATAAACTAAACAATAGTCATTCCAGCATATTTTGTGTACATTTTAACCATTTCATTTTTCTATTTGATTAATGAGAAAGGAAAATATATTATGTTCTACCAATCTGGTAAAAGGGTCCACCCTCAAATGAATATGTGCAAATGAAATATTGAATAAAATTGTAAACAATGAAAAAAGAGCTAGAACTGGAATCATGTTTTCTTTTATTAAAGGGGTAGTTCACCCAAAATTGTTATCACCATATCACCCAACATTCTTGTGTTACCACCGTAACACGAGAATGAACCTCATTGGTTCTTGTTGAAGCTCAAACGTGATGCGGAACACGAGAATGAACCTCTTTGGTTCTTGTTGAAGCTCAAACGTGATGCGGAACACGAGAATGAACCTCATTGGTTCTTGAAGCTCAAACGTGATGTGTAACACGAGAATGAAACTCATTGGTTGTTGCTGAAGCTCAAACGTGATGCGTAACACGAGAATGAACCTCATTGGTTGTTGCTGAAGCTCAAACGTGATGCGTAACACGAGAATGAACCTCATTGGTTCTTGAAGCTCAAACGTGATGCGTAACACGAGAATGAATCTCATTGGTTCATGCAGAAGCTCAAACGTGATGCGTAACACGAGAATGAACCTCATTGGTTCTTGTTGAAGATCAAACATGATGCGTAACACGAGAATGAACCTCATTGGTTGTTGCTGAAGCTCAAACGTGATGCGTAACACGAGAATGAACCTCATTGGTTCTTGTTGAAGATCAAACGTGATGCGTAACACGAGAATGAACCTCATTGGTTGTTGCTGAAGCTCAAACGTGATGCGTAACACGAGAATGAACCTCATTGATTCTTGAAGCTCAAACGTGATGCGTAACACGAGAATGAACCTCACTGGTTCTTGAAGCTCAAACGTGATGCGTAACACGAGAATGAATCTAATTGGTTCTTGCAGAAGCTCAAACGTGATGCGGAACACGAGAATGAACCTCATTGGTTCTTGTTGAAGCTCAAACGTGATGCGTAACACGAGAATGAACCTCATTGGTTCTTGCGGAAGTTCAAACGTGATGCGGAACACGAGAATGAACCTCACTGGTTCTTGTTGAAGCTCAAACGTGATGTGGAACACGAGAATGAACCTCATTGGTTCTTGTTGAAGCTCAAACGTGATGCGTAACATGAGAATGAACCTCATTGGTTCTTGCTGAAGCTCAAACGTGATGCGTAACACGAGAATGAACCTCATTGGTTGTTGCTGAAGCTCAAACGTGATGCGTAACACGAGAATGAACCTCATTGGTTCTTGTTGAAGATCAAACGTGATGCGTAACACGAGAATGAACCTCATTGGTTGTTGCTGAAGCTCAAACGTGATGCGTAACACGAGAATGAACCTCATTGGTTCTTGAAGCTCAAACGTGATGCGTAACACGAGAATGAACCTCACTGGTTCTTGAAGCTCAAACGTGATGCGTAACACGAGAATGAATCTAATTGGTTCTTGCAGAAGCTCAAACGTGATGCGGAACACGAGAATGAACCTCATTGGTTCTTGTTGAAGCTCAAACGTGATGCGTAACACGAGAATGAACCTCATTGGTTCTTGCGGAAGTTCAAACGTGATGCGGAACACGAGAATGAACCTCACTGGTTCTTGTTGAAGCTCAAACGTGATGTGGAACACGAGAATGAACCTCATTGGTTCTTGTTGAAGCTCAAACGTGATGCGTAACATGAGAATGAACCTCATTGGTTCTTGCTGAAGCTCAAACGTGATGCGTAACACGAGAATGAAATTCATTGATTCTTGTTGAAGCTCAAACGTGATGCGTAACACGAGAATGAACCTCATCGGTTCTTGTGGAAGTTCAAACGTGATGTGGAACACGAGAATGAACCTCAGTGGTTCTTGCTGAAGCTCAAACGTGATGCGTAACACGAGAATGAACCTCATTGGTTCTTGTTGAAGCTCAAACGTGATGCGGAACACGAGAATGAACCTCATTAGTTCTTGAAGCTCAAACATGATGTGGAACACGAGAATTAACCTCATTGGTTCTTGTTGAAGCTCAAACGTGATGCGTAACAAGAGAATGAATCTCATTGGTTCTTGCTGAAGCTCAAACGTGATGCGTAACACGAGAATGAACCTCATTGGTTCTTGCGGAAGTTCAAACGTGATGCGTAACACGAGAATGAACCTCATTGGTTCTTGCGGAAGTTCAAACGTGATGCGGAACACGAGAATGAACCTCATTGGTTCTTGTTGAAGCTCAAACGTGATGTGGAACACGAGAATTAACCTCATTGGTTCTTGTTGAAGCTCAAACGTGATGTGTAACATGAGAATGAACCTCATTGGTTCTTGCTGAAGCTCAAACGTGATGCGTAACACGAGAATGAATCTCATTGGTTCTTGCAGAAGCTCAAACGTGATGTGTAACATGAGAATGAACCTCATTGGTTCTTGCTGAAGCTCAAACGTGATGTGTAACATGAGAATGAACCTCATTGGTTCTTGCTGAAGCTCAAACGTGATGTGGAACACGAGAATTAACCTCATTGGTTCTTGTTGAAGCTCAAACGTGATGTGTAATATGAGAATGAACCTCATTGGTTCTTGCTGAAGCTCAAACGTGATGTGTAACATGAGAATGAACCTCATTGGTTCTTGCTGAAGCTCAAACGTGATGCGTAACACGAGAATGAACCTCATTGGTTCTTGCGGAAGTTCAAACGTGATGCGTAACACGAGAATGAACCTCATTGGTTCTTGCGGAAGTTCAAACGTGATGCGTAACACGAGAATGAAATTCATTGGTTCTTGTTGAAGCTCAAACGTGATGCGTAACACGAGAATGAACCTCATTGGTTCTTGCTGAAGCTCAAACGTGATGCGTAACACGAGAATGAACCTCATCGGTTCTTGCGGAAGTTCAAACGTGATGCGTAACACGAGAATAAACCTCATTGGTTCTTGCTGAAGCTCAAACGTGATGCGTAACACGAGAATGAATCTCATTGGTTCTTGCTGAAGCTCAAACGTGATGCGTAACACGAGAATGAACCTCATTGATTCTTGCTGAAGCTCAAACGTGATGCGTAACACGAGAATGAACCTCATTGGTTCTTGCGGAAGTTCAAACGTGATGCGTAACACGTGAATGAACCTCATTGGTTCTTGTTGAAGCTCAAACGTGATGCGGAACACGAGAATGAACCTCATTGGTTCTTGTTGAAGCTCAAACGTGATGCGGAACAGAAGAATGAACCTCACTGGTTCTTGAAGCTCAAACGTGATGTGTAACACGAGAATGAACCTCATTGGTTCTTGTTGAAGCTCAAACGTGATGCGGAACAGAAGAATGAACCTCACTGGTTCTTGAAGCTCAAACGTGATGTGTAACACGAGAATGAACCTCATTGGTTCTTGCTGAAGCTCAAACGTGATGCGTAACACGACAATGAACCTCATTGGTTCTTGTAGCTCAAACGTGATGCGTAACACGAGAATGAATCTCATTGGTTCTTGCAGAAGCTCAAACGTGATGCGTAACACGAGAATGAACCTCATAGGTTCTTGTGGAAGTTCAAACGTGATGCGGAACACGAGAATGAACCTCATTGGTTCTTGTTGAAGCTCAAACGTGATGCGTAACACGAGAATGAACCTCATTGGTTCTTGTGGAAGTTCAAACGTGATGCGTAACACGAGAATGAACCTCATTGGTTCTTGCTGAAGCTCAAACGTGATGCGGAACACGAGAATGAACCTCATTGGTTCGTGAAGCTCAAACGTGATGTGTAACACGAGAATGAACCTCATTGGTTCTTGCTGAAGCTCAAACGTGATGCGTAACACGAGAATGAACCTCATTGGTTCTTGAAGCTCAAACGTGATGCATAACACGAGAATGAATCTCAGTGGTTCTTGCAGAAGCTCAAACGTGATGCGTAACACGAGAATGAATCTCATTGGTTCTTGCGGAAGTTCAAACGTGATGCGGAACACGAGAATGAACCTCATTGTTCTTGTTGAAGCTCAAACGTGATGCGTAACATGAGAATGAACCTCATTGGTCTTGTTGAAGCTCAAACGTGATGCGTAACATGAGAATGAACCTCATTGGTTCTTGCGGAAGTTCAAACGTGATGCGTAACACGAGAATGAACCTCATTGGTTCTTGCGGAAGTTCAAACGTGATGCGTAACACGAGAATGAAATTCATTGGTTCTTGTTGAAGCTCAAACGTGATGCGTAACACGAGAATGAACCTCATTGGTTCTTGCTGAAGCTCAAACGTGATGCGTAACACGAGAATGAACCTCATCGGTTCTTGCGGAAGTTCAAACGTGATGCGTAACACGAGAATGAACCTCATTGGTTCTTGTTGAAGCTCAAACGTGATGCGAAACACGAGAATAAACCTCATTGGTTCTTGCTGAAGCTCAAACGTGATGCGTAACACGAGAATGAATCTCATTGGTTCTTGCTGAAGCTCAAACGTGATGCGTAACACGAGAATGAACCTCATTGATTCTTGCTGAAGCTCAAACGTGATGCGTAACACGAGAATGAACCTCATTGGTTCTTGCGGAAGTTCAAACGTGATGCGTAACACGTGAATGAACCTCATTGGTTCTTGTTAAAGCTCAAACGTGATGCGGAACACGAGAATGAACCTCATTGGTTCTTGTTGAAGCTCAAACGTGATGCGGAACAGAAGAATGAACCTCACTGGTTCTTGAAGCTCAAACGTGATGTGTAACACGAGAATGAACCTCATTGGTTCTTGCTGAAGCTCAAACGTGATGCGTAACACGAGAATGAACCTCATTGGTTCTTGATGAAGCTCAAACGTGATGCGGAACACGAGAATGAACCTCATTGGTTCTTGTTGAAGCTCAAACGTGATGCGGAACACGAGAATGAACCTCATTGGTTCTTGTTGAAGCTCAAATGTGATGCGGAACAGAAGAATGAACCTCACTGGTTCTTGAAGCTCAAACGTGATGTGTAACACGAGAATGAACCTCATTGGTTCTTGCTGAAGCTCAAACGTGATGCGTAACACGACAATGAACCTCATTGGTTCTTGTAGCTCAAACGTGATGCGTAACACGAGAATGAATCTCATTGGTTCTTGCAGAAGCTCAAACGTGATGCGTAACACGAGAATGAACCTCATAGGTTCTTGTGGAAGTTCAAACGTGATGCGGAACACGAGAATGAACCTCATTGGTTCTTGTTGAAGCTCAAACGTTATGCGTAACACGAGAATGAACCTCATTGGTTCTTGTGGAAGTTCAAACGTGATGCGTAACACGAGAATGAACCTCATTGGTTCTTGCTGCAGCTCAAACGTGATGCGGAACACGAGAATGAACCTCATTGGTTTGTGAAGCTCAAACGTGATGTGTAACACGAGAATGAACCTCATTGGTTCTTGCTGAAGCTCAAACGTGATGCGTAACACGAGAATGAACCTCATTGGTTCTTGAAGCTCAAACGTGATGCATAACACGAGAATGAATCTCAGTGGTTCTTGCAGAAGCTCAAACGTGATGCGTAACACGAGAATGAATCTCATTGGTTCTTGCGGAAGTTCAAACGTGATGCGGAACACGAGAATGAACCTCATTGTTCTTGTTGAAGCTCAAACGTGATGCGTAACATGAGAATGAACCTCATTGGTCTTGTTGAAGCTCAAACGTGATGCGTAACATGAGAATGAACCTCATTGGTTCTTGCTGAAGCTCAAACGTGATGCGTAACACGAGAATGAACCTCATTGGTTCTTGAAGCTCAAACGTGATGTGTAACACGAGAATGAACCTCATTGGTTCTTGCTGAAGCTCAAACGTGATGCGTAACACGAGAATGAACCTCATTGGTTCTTGATGAAGCTCAAACGTGATGCGGAACACGAGAATGAACCTCATTGGTTCTTGTTGAAGCTCAAACGTGATGCGGAACACGAGAATGAACCTCATTGGTTCTTGTTGAAGCTCAAACGTGATGCGGAACAGAAGAATGAACCTCACTGGTTCTTGAAGCTCAAACGTGATGTGTAAAACGAGAATGAACCTCATTGGTTCTTGCTGAAGCTCAAACGTGATGCGTAACACGACAATGAACCTCATTGGTTCTTGTAGCTCAAACGTGATGCGTAACACGAGAATGAATCTCATTGGTTCTTGCAGAAGCTCAAACGTGATGCGTAACACGAGAATGAACCTCATAGGTTCTTGTGGAAGTTCAAACGTGATGCGGAACACGAGAATGAACCTCATTGGTTCTTGTTGAAGCTCAAACGTGATGCGTAACACGAGAATGAACCTCATTGGTTCTTGTGGAAGTTCAAACGTGATGCGTAACACGAGAATGAACCTCATTGGTTCTTGCTGAAGCTCAAACGTGATGCGGAACACGAGAATGAACCTCATTGGTTCGTGAAGCTCAAACGTGATGTGTAACACGAGAATGAACCTCATTGGTTCTTGCTGAAGCTCAAACGTGATGCGTAACACGAGAATGAACCTCATTGGTTCTTGAAGCTCAAACGTGATGCATAACACGAGAATGAATCTCAGTGGTTCTTGCAGAAGCTCAAACGTGATGCGTAACACGAGAATGAATCTCATTGGTTCTTGCGGAAGTTCAAACGTGATGCGGAACACGGGAATGAACCTCATTGTTCTTGTTGAAGCTCAAACGTGATGCGTAACATGAGAATGAACCTCATTGGTCTTGTTGAAGCTCAAACGTGATGCGTAACATGAGAATGAACCTCATTGGTTCTTGCTGAAGCTCAAACGTGATGCGTAACACGAGAATGAACCTCATTGGTTCTTGAAGCTCAAACATGATGTGTAACACGAGAATGAATCTCATTGGTTCTTGTTGAAGCTCAAACGTGATGCGGAACACGAGAATGAACCTCATTGGTTCTTGTTGAAGCTCAAACGTGATGCGTAACATGAGAATGAACCTCATTGGTTCTTGTTGAAGCTCAAACGTGATGCGGAACACGAGAATGAACCTCATTGGTTCTTGTTGAAGCTCAAACGTGATGCGTAACACGAGAATGAATCTCATTGGTTCTTGCTGAAGCTCAAACGTGATGCGTAACAAGAGAATGAACCTCATTGGTTCTTGCGGAAGTTCAAACGTGATGCGTAACACGAGAATGAACCTCATTGGATCTTGCGGAAGTTCAAACGTGATGCGTAACACGAGAATGAAATTCATTGGTTCTTGTTGAAGCTCAAACGTGATGCGTAACACGAGAATGAACCTCATTGGTTCTTGCTGAAGCTCAAACGTGATGCGTAACACGAGAATGAATCTCATTGGTTCTTGCTGAAGCTCAAACGTGATGCGGAACACGAGAATGAACCTCATTGGATCTTGCGGAAGTTCAAACGTGATGCGTAACACGAGAATGAAATTCATTGGTTCTTGTTGAAGCTCAAACGTGATGCGTAACACGAGAATGAACCTCATTGCTTCTTGCTGAAGCTCAAACGTGATGCGTAACACGAGAATGAACCTCATTGGTTCTTGTTGAAGCTCAAACGTGATGCGTAACACAAGAATGAACCTCATTGGTTCTTGAAGCTCAAACGTGATGCGTAACACGAGAATGAATCTCATTGGTTCTTGCAGAAGCTCAAACGTGATGCGTAACACGAGAATGAACCTCTTTGGTTCTTGTTGAAGCTCAAACGTGATGCGGAACACGAGAATGAACCTCTTTGGTTCTTGTTGAAGCTCAAACGTGATGCGGAACAGAAGAATGAACCTCACTGGTTCTTGAAGCTCAAACGTGATGTGTAACACGAGAATGAACCTCATTGGTTCTTGCTGAAGCTCAAACGTGATGCGTAACACAAGAATGAACCGCATTGGTTCTTGAAGCTCAAACGTGATGCGTAACACGAGAATGAATCTCATTGGTTCTTGCAGAAGCTCAAACGTGATGCGTAACACGAGACTGAACCTCATAGGTTCTTGTGGAAGTTCAAACGTGATGCGTAACACGAGAATGAACCTCATTGGTTCTTGTTGAAGCTCAAACGTGATGCGGAACACGAGAATGAACCTCATTGGTTCTTGTTGAAGCTCAAACGTGATGCGTAACACGAAAATGAAACTCATTGGTTCTTGTTGAAGCTCAAACGTGATGCGTAATACGAGAATGAACCTCATTGGTTCTTGTTGAAGCTCAAACGTGATGCGGAACACAAGAATGAACCTCATTGGTTCTTGAAGCTCAAACGTGATGTGTAACACGAGAATGAACCTCATTGGTTCTTGCTGAAGCTCAAACGTGATGCGTAACACGAGAATGAACCTCATTGATTCTTGCTGAAGCTCAAATGTGATGCGGAACACGAGAATGAACCTCATTGGTTATTGTTGAAGCACAAACGTGATGCGTAACACGAGAATGAATCTCATTGGTTCTTGCTGAAGCTCAAACGTGATGCGTAACAAGAGAATGAACCTCATTGGTTCTTGTGGAAGTTCAAACGTGATGCGTAACACGAGAATGAACCTCATTGGTTCTTGCGGAAGTTCAAACGTGATGCGTAACACGAGAATGAAATTCATTGGTTCTTGTTGAAGCTCAAACGTGATGCGTAACACGAGAATGAACCTCATTGCTTCTTGCTGAAGCTCAAACGTGATGCGTAACACGAGAATGAACCTCATTGGTTCTTGTTGAAGCTCAAATGTGATGCGTAACACGAGAATGAACCTCATTGGTTCTTGTTGAAGCTCAAACGTGATGCGTAACACGAGAATGAACCTCATTGGTTCTTGTTGAAGCTCAAACGTGATGCGTAACATGAGAATGAACCTCATTGGTTCTTGCTGAAGCTCAAACGTGATGCGGAACATGAGAATGAACCTCATTGGTTCTTGCTGAAGCTCAAACGTGATGCGGAACACGATAATAAACCTCTTTGGTTCTTGTTGAAGCTCAAACGTGATGCGGAAAAGAAGAATGAACCTCACTGGTTCTTGAAGCTCAAACGTGATGTGTAACACGAGAATGAACCTCATTGGTTCTTTCTGAAGCTCAAACGTGATGCGTAACACGAGAATGAACCTCATTGGTTCTTGAAGCTCAAACGTGATGCGTAACACGAGAATGAATCTCATTGGTTCTTGCAGAAGCTCAAACGTGATGCGTAACACGAGAATGAACCTCATAGGTTCTTGTGGAAGTTCAAACGTGATGCGTAACACGAGAATGAACCTCATTGGTTCTTGGGGAAGTTCAAACGTGATGCGTAACACGAGAATGAAATTCATTGGTTCTTGTTGAAGCTCAAACGTGATGCGTAACACGAGAATGAACCTCATTGCTTCTTGCTGAAGCTCAAACGTCATGCGTAACAAGAGAATGAACCTCATTGGTTCTTGCGGAAGTTCAAACGTGATGCGTAACACGAGAATGAACCTCATTGGTTCTTGCGGAAGTTCAAACGTGATGCGTAACACGAGAATGAACCTCATTGCTTCTTGCTGAAGCTCAAACGTGATGCGTAACACGAGAATGAACCTCATTGGTTCTTGTTGAAGCTCAAACGTGATGCGTAACATGAGAATGAACCTCATTGGTCTTGTTGAAGCTCAAACGTGATGCGTAACAGGAGAATGAACCTCATTGGTTCTTGCTGAAGCTCAAACGTGATGCGTAACACGAGAATGAACCTCATTGGTTCTTGAAGCTCAAACATGATGTGTAACACGAGAATGAATCTCATTGGTTCTTGTTGAAGCTCAAACGTGATGCGGAACACGAGAATGAACCTCATTGGTTCTTGTTGAAGCTCAAACGTGATGCGTAACATGAGAATGAACCTCATTGGTTCTTGTTGAAGCTCAAACGTGATGCGGAACACGAGAATGAACCTCATTGGTTCTTGTTGAAGCTCAAACGTGATGCGTAACACGAGAATGAATCTCATTGGTTCTTGCTGAAGCTCAAACGTGATGCGTAACAAGAGAATGAACCTCATTGGTTCTTGCGGAAGTTCAAACGTGATGCGTAACACGAGAATGAACCTCATTGGATCTTGCGGAAGTTCAAACGTGATGCGTAACACGAGAATGAAATTCATTGGTTCTTGTTGAAGCTCAAACGTGATGCGTAACACGAGAATGAACCTCATTGGTTCTTGCTGAAGCTCAAACGTGATGCGTAACACGAGAATGAATCTCATTGGTTCTTGCTGAAGCTCAAACGTGATGCGGAACACGAGAATGAACCTCATTGGATCTTGCGGAAGTTCAAACGTGATGCGTAACACGCGAATGAAATTCATTGGTTCTTGTTGAAGCTCAAACGTGATGCGTAACACGAGAATGAACCTCATTGCTTCTTGCTGAAGCTCAAACGTGATGCGTAACACGAGAATGAACCTCATTGGTTCTTGTTGAAGCTCAAACGTGATGCGTAACACAAGAATGAACCTCATTGGTTCTTGAAGCTCAAACGTGATGCGTAACACGAGAATGAATCTCATTGGTTCTTGCAGAAGCTCAAACGTGATGCGTAACACGAGAATGAACCTCTTTGGTTCTTGTTGAAGCTCAAACGTGATGCGGAACACGAGAATGAACCTCTTTGGTTCTTGTTGAAGCTCAAACGTGATGCGGAACAGAAGAATGAACCTCACTGGTTCTTGAAGCTCAAACGTGATGTGTAACACGAGAATGAACCTCATTGGTTCTTGCTGAAGCTCAAACGTGATGCGTAACACAAGAATGAACCGCATTGGTTCTTGAAGCTCAAACGTGATGCGTAACACGAGAATGAATCTCATTGGTTCTTGCAGAAGCTCAAACGTGATGCGTAACACGAGACTGAACCTCATAGGTTCTTGTGGAAGTTCAAACGTGATGCGTAACACGAGAATGAACCTCATTGGTTCTTGTTGAAGCTCAAACGTGATGCGGAACACGAGAATGAACCTCATTGGTTCTTGTTGAAGCTCAAACGTGATGCGTAACACGAAAATGAAACTCATTGGTTCTTGTTGAAGCTCAAACGTGATGCGTAATACGAGAATGAACCTCATTGGTTCTTGTTGAAGCTCAAACGTGATGCGGAACACAAGAATGAACCTCATTGGTTCTTGAAGCTCAAACGTGATGTGGAACACGAGAATGAACCTCATTGGTTCTTGTTGAAGCTCAAACGTGATGCGTAACACGAAAATGAAACTCATTGGTTCTTGTTGAAGCTCAAACGTGATGCGTAACACGAGAATGAACCTCATTGGTTCTTGCTGAAGCTCAAACGTGATGCGTAACACGAGAATGAACCTCATTGATTCTTGCTGAAGCTCAAATGTGATGCGGAACACGAGAATGAACCTCATTGGTTATTGTTGAAGCACAAACGTGATGCGTAACACGAGAATGAATCTCATTGGTTCTTGCTGAAGCTCAAACGTGATGCGTAACAAGAGAATGAACCTCATTGGTTCTTGTGGAAGTTCAAACGTGATGCGTAACACGAGAATGAACCTCATTGGTTCTTGCGGAAGTTCAAACGTGATGCGTAACACGAGAATGAAATTCATTGGTTCTTGTTGAAGCTCAAACGTGATGCGTAACACGAGAATGAACCTCATTGCTTCTTGCTGAAGCTCAAACGTGATGCGTAACACGAGAATGAACCTCATTGGTTCTTGTTGAAGCTCAAATGTGATGCGTAACACGAGAATGAACCTCATTGGTTCTTGTTGAAGCTCAAACGTGATGCGTAACACGAGAATGAACCTCATTGGTTCTTGTTGAAGCTCAAACGTGATGCGTAACATGAGAATGAACCTCATTGGTTCTTGCTGAAGCTCAAACGTGATGCGGAACATGAGAATGAACCTCATTGGTTCTTGCTGAAGCTCAAACGTGATGCGGAACACGATAATAAACCTCATTGGTTCTTGAAGCTCAAACGTGATGCGTAACACGAGAATGAATCTCATTGGTTCTTGCAGAAGCTCAAACGTGATGCGTAACACGAGAATGAACCTCATAGGTTCTTGTGGAAGTTCAAACGTGATGCGTAACACGAGAATGAACCTCATTGGTTCTTGAAGCTCAAACGTGATGCGTAACACGAGAATGAATCTCATTGGTTCTTGCAGAAGCTCAAACGTGATGCGTAACACGAGAATGAACCTCATAGGTTCTTGTGGAAGTTCAAACGTGATGCGTAACACGAGAATGAACCTCATTGGTTCTTGGGGAAGTTCAAACGTGATGCGTAACACGAGAATGAAATTCATTGGTTCTTGTTGAAGCTCAAACGTGATGCGTAACACGAGAATGAACCTCATTGCTTCTTGCTGAAGCTCAAACGTCATGCGTAACAAGAGAATGAACCTCATTGGTTCTTGCGGAAGTTCAAACGTGATGCGTAACACGAGAATGAACCTCATTGGTTCTTGCGGAAGTTCAAACGTGATGCGTAACACGAGAATGAACCTCATTGCTTCTTGCTGAAGCTCAAACGTGATGCGTAACACGAGAATGAACCTCATTGGTTCTTGTTGAAGCTCAAACGTGATGCGTAACACGAGAATGAACCTCATTGGTTCTTGCTGAAGCTCAAACGTGATGCGTAACACGAGAATGAACCTCATTGGTTCTTGAAGCTCAAACGTGATGCGTAACACGAGAATGAATCTCATTGGTTCTTGCAGAAGCTCAAACGTGATGCGTAACACGAGAATGAACCTCATAGGTTCTTGTTGAAGCTCAAACGTGATGCGGAACAGAAGAATGAACCTCACTGGTTCTTGAAGCTCAAACGTGATGGGTAACACGAGAATGAACCTCATTGGTTCTTGCTGAAGCTCAAACGTGATGCGTAACACGAGAATGAACCTCATTGGTTCTTGAAGCTCAAACGTGATGCGTAACACGAGAATGAAATTCATTGGTTCTTGTTGAAGCTCAAACGTGATGCGTAACACGAGAATGAACCTCATTGCTTCTTGCTGAAGCTCAAACGTGATGCGTAACACGAGAATGAACCTCATTGGTTCTTGTTGAAGCTCAAACGTGATGCGTAACACGAGAATGAACCTCATTGGTTCTTGCTGAAGCTCAAACGTGATGCGGAACACGAGAATAAACCTCTTTGGTTCTTGTTGAAGCTCAAACGTGATGCGGAACAGAAGAATGAACCTCACTGGTTCTTGAAGCTCAAACGTGATGTGTAACACGAGAATGAACCTCATTGGTTCTTGCTGAAGCTCAAACGTGATGCATAACACGAGAATGAACCTCATTGGTTCTTGAAGCTCAAACGTGATGCGTAACACGAGAATGAATCTCATTGGTTCTTGCAGAAGCTCAAACGTGATGCGTAACACGAGAATGAACCTCATAGGTTCTTGTGGAAGTTCAAACGTGATGCGTAACACGAGAATGAACCTCATTGGTTCTTGGGGAAGTTCAAACGTGATGCGTAACACGAGAATGAAATTCATTGGTTCTTGTTGAAGCTCAAACGTGATGCGTAACACGAGAATGAACCTCATTGCTTCTTGCTGAAGCTCAAACGTGATGCGTAACAAGAGAATGAACCTCATTGGTTCTTGCGGAAGTTCAAACGTGATGCGTAACACGAGAATGAACCTCATTGGTTCTTGCGGAAGTTCAAACGTGATGCGTAACATGAGAATGAACCTCATTGCTTCTTGCTGAAGCTCAAACGTGATGCGTAACACGAGAATGAACCTCATTGGTTCTTGTTGAAGCTCAAACGTGATGCGTAACACGAGAATGAACCTCTTTGGTTCTTGTTGAAGCTCAAACGTGATGCGGAACACGAGAATGAACCTCATTGGTTCTTGCTGAAGCTCAAACGTGATGCGTAACACGAGAATGAACCTCATTGGTTCTTGAAGCTTAAACGTGATGCGTAACACGAGCATGAATCTCATTGGTTCTTGCAGAAGCTCAAACGTGATGCGTAACACGAGAATGAACCTCATAGGTTCTTGTGGAAGTTCAAACGTGATGCCTAACACGAGAATGAACCTCATTGGTTCTTGTTGAAGCTCAAACGTGATGCGGAACACGAGAATGAACCTCATTGGTTCTTGTTGAAGCTCAAACGTGATGCGGAACACGAAAATGAACCTCATTGGTTCTTGTTGAAGCTCAAACGTGATGCGTAACACGAGAATGAACCTCATTGGTTCTTGCAGAAGCTCAAACGTGATGCGTAACATGAGAATGAACCTCATTGGTTCTTGAAGCTCAAACGTGATGTGTAACACGAGAATGAACCTCATTGGTTCTTGCTGAAGCTCAAACGTGATGCGTAACACGAGAATGAACCTCATTGGTTCTTGAAGCTCAAACGTGATGTGTAACACGAGAATGAATCTCTTTGGTTCTTGCAGAAGCTCAAACGTGATGCGTAACACGAGAATGAACCTCATAGGTTCTTGTTGAAGCTCAAACGTGATGCGGAACAGAAGAATGAACCTCACTGGTTCTTGAAGCTCAAACGTGATGGGTAACACGAGAATGAACCTCATTGGTTCTTGCTGAAGCTCAAACGTGATGCGTAACACGAGAATGAACCTCATTGGTTCTTGAAGCTCAAACGTGATGCGTAACACGAGAATGAAATTCATTGGTTCTTGTTGAAGCTCAAACGTGATGCGTAACACGAGAATGAACCTCATTGCTTCTTGCTGAAGCTCAAACGTGATGCGGAACATGAGAATGAACCTCATTGGTTCTTGCTGAAGCTCAAACGTGATGCGGAACACGAGAATAAACCTCTTTGGTTCTTGTTGAAGCTCAAACGTGATGCGGAAAAGAAGAATGAACCTCACTGGTTCTTGAAGCTCAAACGTGATGTGTAACATGAGAATGAACCTCATTGGTTCTTGAAGCTCAAACGTGATGTGTAACACGAGAATGAACCTCATTGGTTCTTGCTGAAGCTCAAACGTGATGCGTAACACGAGAATGAACCTCATTGGTTCTTGAAGCTCAAACGTGATGCGTAACACGAGAATGAATCTCATTGGTTCTTGCAGAAGCTCAAACGTGATGCGTAACACGAGAATGAACCTCATAGGTTCTTGTTGAAGCTCAAACGTGATGCGGAACAGAAGAATGAACCTCACTGGTTCTTGAAGCTCAAACGTGATGGGTAACACGAGAATGAACCTCATTGGTTCTTGCTGAAGCTCAAACGTGATGCGTAACACGAGAATGAACCTCATTGGTTCTTGAAGCTCAAACGTGATGCGTAACACGAGAATGAAATTCATTGGTTCTTGTTGAAGCTCAAACGTGATGCGTAACACGAGAATGAACCTCATTGCTTCTTGCTGAAGCTCAAACGTGATGCGTAACACGAGAATGAACCTCATTGGTTCTTGTTGAAGCTCAAACGTGATGCGTAACACGAGAATGAACCTCATTGGTTCTTGCTGAAGCTCAAACGTGATGCGGAACACGAGAATAAACCTCTTTGGTTCTTGTTGAAGCTCAAACGTGATGCGGAACAGAAGAATGAACCTCACTGGTTCTTGAAGCTCAAACGTGATGTGTAACACGAGAATGAACCTCATTGGTTCTTGCTGAAGCTCAAACGTGATGCGTAACACGAGAATGAACCTCATTGGTTCTTGCGGAAGTTCAAACGTGATGCGTAACATGAGAATGAACCTCATTGCTTCTTGCTGAAGCTCAAACGTGATGCGTAACACGAGAATGAACCTCATTGGTTCTTGTTGAAGCTCAAACGTGATGCGTAACACGAGAATGAACCTCACTGGTTCTTGTTGAAGCTCAAACGTGATGCGGAACACGAGAATGAACCTCATTGGTTCTTGCTGAATCTCAAACGTGATGCGTAACATGAGAATGAACGTCATTGGTTCTTGAAGCTTAAACGTGATGCGTAACACGAGAATGAATCTCATTGGTTCTTGCAGAAGCTCAAACGTGATGCGTAACACGAGAATGAACCTCATAGGTTCTTGTG
>JAWRVZ010000979.1:0-10000 GCA_037043235.1 Rhodeus uyekii
AACATTTTTAAAAGTACTACTCTTAACCCTAGCTTTCACTTACAGCCATACTATCCTGAGCATACCCAATACCATTTTTACATGTTTATTATTTGTGAACATTTTTAAAAGTACTACTCTTAACCCTAGCTTTCGCTTACAGCCATACTATCCTGAGCATGCCCGATCTCGTCTGAAGTGGCGCCATTGAGCAAACAGGAAGTGACGTGGCAGCAGTTGGGAGAGGAAGGCTCTCCTGCTCTATTTGTTTAACTTTTTCTTTTTTTGGAATTGAGTTAGTTTGGGGATTTGTTTTCTTTATTTATTTTTGTTACTTTAAACCCCAAACAGTCAATACTGTTTGGGGTTTGGGACTTACAGGATGGAAGATA
Organism: Rhodeus uyekii; assembly: GCA_037043235.1. Classification (NCBI taxonomy): domain Eukaryota; kingdom Metazoa; phylum Chordata; class Actinopteri; order Cypriniformes; family Acheilognathidae; genus Rhodeus; species Rhodeus uyekii. The sequence continues at coordinate 372 of JAWRVZ010000979.1, forward strand.
TGGGAGAGCAAAGAAGCGATCTGTACAAAGGGATTGATATGTACCACACTGATGAAGACACAGAAAGGAGTATAGAAAATGCTGAAAGGAATATTGAAGAGAATCATGCGGAAACATCTTGGGCAATGGTCGTTTCAAGAGGTAAACAGCAAAGAAATATCAACAAACCAGAAACGCAACAAGAAATACAAACGACAAAAGGAACCGAGGCAAGTGGATCAATTCTTACACAAAGACAAGAAATGATGAATAGACTTAAAAAACAAACAAGATATCAAAGAGAATATAAGAAAGAAGCGACACTGACTTTGGATGTGAAGGATATTGACAATACAACAATTATGATGATAATCAAAGCAATTGAAGAAAAATCTGGAAGTGGTAAACTAATAGGACTCCGGCGAAAAGCAAACAAAGAATTTGAAATGACTATGGAAAATGAGATAGACTGTGAGGATTTGATGAATGGGATTACAATCAACGGACAAAACTGTGAAGTGAGAAAGCTATGTGCAACTGAAAAAATTGTGTCTTTCTTAAATCTTCCCAGCTACTTAGAAGATGATGAGATTGTTAAGAAGCTGATCAATTGGGGTGTAACTCCCATCCTTCCAATTAGAAGACGATTTTATCCAGGAACGACTGTGGCAGATGGAACACGCTTCCTAAAAGTGAAATTCCCAAAGGAGCTCACATCTTTACCTTATAACACAAAATTTACGACGGAGGAAGGAGCTAAGTTCTTCAGGGTTATACACGATAACCAAGCAAAAACGTGTAGAATCTGTACAAGTACAGAACATGAAAAGAAGAACTGTCCTCTCTTCACATGCAGAGACTGTCTGGAGCAGGGGCATTATTCACGGGATTGCAATGCACCGCGGTGCCAAGGCTGCGACAGGACATTTATAAAATGCAGATGTGAGGAAGAAGAAATGGAGATACAGGAAAATAAACGAGACACTGAGATCGAAGGAGCTAATGAAAGAGAGAGAATGAAGGAAAGACCTGAAGACAAACAAAATGACAATCAACAGGGAGAGGACAACACCAAAGAGGTTGAAGAGATAAGTAGGGGAGAACAATGTGGAATGGACAGAGAGAAAAGACCGAACATAGAGGAAGAAGATCTAACGAAGGAGGATATACTGGAGGAAGATATCCATGAAGAGGATGTAGAGATGAGCAAGCGAGAAGAACGAGGAATGGATACAGAGAAAATACCCAACATAGAGGACAATGATTCAATAAAGGAATACTCAACTGAAAATCAAGAATATGCAGCGAAAGGATCGAGTGAGGTAAGAGAAACTGAAATGGGTTGGAAAACTGTTAAAATGGAAAACAAAGAAAAAGCTATTTTGCACAGAGCTGTGAAACCAAGACTAAAAGGCGGAAGCATAAACATTGAACAGGCCATGAAAAAGATAAGAAGAGAAGAACTAAGGGAAAGAGTGAAGAAGAGAAGAGAACATTTGAAATAGAGCAATGGACTGTTTTTGGACATGTTTTATGCTAGTACTTATGAGTTCTGTATGTATTGTATCACTGAATGCTAGAGGATTAACAAAACAACAGAAACTTGAGAAATTGATGTACTTGACGGAAAAATTTGATATTTTATGCTTACAAGAAACTTTTTGGGATGATAAAATAAGGGAGAAAAATAAGAAAATTATGGGATGGTTCTATTTCAGTCTGATTTTAACAGTTGTAAGGTTTGTAATTTGCAAAAAGAAGGAATATAGTTAAGCAAAAAGGAGAAATGTATCTGTATATATACTTTTTAAGCAGAGAATGTGTTCCATACTCAAAGTCTTAAATGAGTATTTTAAATCGTAGCTAAAGGAGACATCTTGGACAAGAATTTTGTACAGAACAATCCTTTTATTCAAAAAATATGGTATAATTTTAATGTAATATTTCCTGATTGTACAACAGAATGCTTTTAATGTGTTAATTTGATGTATGGTTTTGTTGTAAATTTTGTGAGATTTGTAACTTTTTGAATATTTAATAAAAAAAAAAAAAAAAAAAAGCATGCCCGATCTCGTCTGATCTCGGAAGCCAAGCAGGAAAGGGCCTGGTCAGTACTTGGATGGGAGACTGCCTGGGAATACCAGGTGCTGTAAGCTTTTTAATGTTTAAAATTGGTGAACAGCTTTAAAAGTACTACTCTTAACCCTAGCTTTCACTTACAGCCATACTATCCTGAGCATACCCAATACCATTTTTACATGTTTATTATTTGTGAACCGTTTTAAAAGTACTACTCTTAACCCTAGCTTTCAATTACAGCCATACTATCCTGAGCATACCCAATACCATTTTTACATGTTTATTATTTGTGAACAGTTTTAAAAGTACTACTCTTAACCCTAGCTTTCACTTACAGCCATACTATCCTGAGCATGCCCGATCTCGTCTGATCTCGGAAGCCAAGCAGGAAAGGGCCTGGTTAGTACTTGGATGGGAGACTGCCTGGGAATACCAGGTGCTGTCAGCTTTTTAATGTTTAAAATTGGTGAACAGCTTTAAAAGTACTACTCTTAACCCTAGCTTTCACTTACAGCCATACTATCCTGAGCATACCCAATGCCATTTTTACATGTTTATTATTTGTGAACATTTTTAAAAGTACTACTCTTAACCCTAGCTTTCGCTTACAGCCATACTATCCTGAGCATGCCCGTGTAACGCTCCTCATCTACCAGCACTCAAGAACACCAGGACACGAGGAACTGCGTTTCTGCGTTGTGTTTATTTCTGTAACAAAAATAATAATCCTCTGGAGACAATGGGCAATTGACACACATCCCTCTCTCCGTGAGATAAACTTTTTTCTGACTGTAACCCTGTTCTCTAACACCATCGCGATGCAACGCGAATTTATTTCAATGGAACAATTTGGCAATAAACATACCTGTAACAAAAATAATAATCCTCTGGAGACAATGGGCAATTGACACACATCTACAAAAGACAAAAACATACACTTCATACACCCGTATTCAAACTGAAAAGACATCATCCATGCTACTGCGCACGTGAAGACTAAATATATAAACTTTACAAATTTGATCGCATATAACCCAACTAAAATGGTTACCAACATCATTGAAAACTCAATTTATTAAACTGGGTGAAATTAATAGTGTATTATCAAAAATATAGTACCCAACTAAAATGGTTACCAACATCATTGAAAACTCAATTTATTAAACTGGGTGAAATTAATAGTGTATTATCAAAAATATAGTGTCTTTTTGCCGGAGCACATTTTACCTACCCCTCTCTCCGTGAGATAAACTTTTTTCTGACGGAGAAGGGGCGTGACGTCACACTTAAAGGTAAATTACCCATCAATTATCCCCACCAGAGGTCTAATAACTCACATCTAACAAATTAATTTTGATGAAAATCATAACACAACATTTTCCTTTTTAACCCTGTTACATCCACCCCCACTGAATTTCATCAAAATTGTGTACATCTCTAAACAAAATACACAAATTCACCAATCCACCAGACAGGTTCCATAAAGAAAATGCCAACTATCAAAGTATCCCATAAGGATGTAAAGGGAAGAGACTGGCGCCAGTGTCTCAACCCAATAACTGGCTGTAGGATGCCCATTTTACACCCCACTATCCTGCCACATACATAATACAATACATGCGTATACCTTTTCTTAAGGGGGGGAAAACCACAGGACATTCGAAACGAAAAATATTCTGTAAGGGGGGGAAAACCACAGGAAAACAAAAAAACAAAATCTACTTATATACATTGTACATTCAACATTAGAAAATTAATGAACAAATGCTATCAGATAGTAATAATCTATTGCCTAAGAGCTTGAAAAACTGATTTACAGATGGTCTTAACATATCCCTTAGGGTCATGACTCACATCTTGTCTTGACATGGTATAAATCAATCTGTTCACTGGTTTAATAACACGTCCGAATCTAGATGTTATTCGAGCAAAGCCACTTGAAGCATCATCGTTGAGATGCGCAGTTTGAATGTCATTAGAGTCACATGGCTGGTTTGGTTGTGTTAACATAACAGTAGGCTGGTCTGCAAGTTCATTACGTCCACTTGTTGTTCCTTCTGCATGTGGATCATTAGCTGCATCCACAGGGTAAGACACTTCACTGCCTAGGGCAGTATTGGTTCGGACAGAACTATCATCAGGTAACCGAGAGACCCATTCTAGGGTTCTGTTGTTATAGTCTTTGGTGCAAGAATCTGAACAAAATGTCTCTGTCTGTTCACAGACGTCAGTTTCATCCATTATAGGCACAGATTCAGTTGGGTTGGGGAACATGCTAGCAGAGGTATCAACAAGAGGACTTGCACTGACAGACTCATCCGAACAGTTACCATCAGAAACATCACCAAGAGTAATCCCGTCCTGTATTAAGCAAGAGTTAGTGTTATGCAAAGAGTCGTTCTCAAAAGTTGATGAAGGATTATCCGTTTCGACATCACTTGAAAAAGGCAGAGATGTTGAATCATTGCAGTAATCAGTCACAGGAAGAAAGTTGGCCAATAACAACAAATTGCGGTGAACCACTTTTTCCTGTCCAGTGACAGAGTTACGAATTCTGAAAGTGTTCGTGCTTGGAATTTTGTCAACCACAGTATAGACAGTTGATTCCCAACGATCAGCAACCTTTTTCTTTCCCCTCTCAGCATGGTTTGCTAAGAGTACGCGATCAGACACTTCTATATTGGGTCCTTTTGCCTTTCTGTTGTACAGCACGGCATGGCGGTGCTGCTCCTTGGAAGCAAGTCTTTGAGCTACTTTCATAGCTTCAGAAAGATCCTTTGACAGAGTGGACACAAACTTTCCATAATCTGATGACGTTGAATCACTCAAAACACTTCGAAACATCATGTCTATAGGCAGACGAGGAACCCTCCCAAACATGAGATAAAAGGGTGCAAATCCTGTAGTCTCATGCACTGTACAATTATACATGAATGTTAGAGTTTGTAACCGTCTTGGCCAATCATGTTTTTCACCAGGAGGCAAAGCACGTATCATACCACCAAGCGTCCTGTTGAAACGTTCGACAGCACCATTCCCCATCGGGTGGTATGGAGTTGTGCGAGATTTCTTCACACCTGAAATTCTAAGTAATTCACTGATAAGGTTACTTTCAAAACTAGCCCCTTGGTCAGAGTGAATTCTCTCAGGAAACCCATAAATGCAAAAATACTTATCCCACAAAACTCTGGCTACCTCCCTGGCAGATTGGTTTTTACATGGAAAGGCCTGTGCCAGTCTAGTGAAGTGATCAGTCACAACAAGTACATCAACAGATTTGTTTTGAGAATTTTCCGCTGACCAAAAGTCAATGCAAACAATCTGCAATGGCCTGTTGGACTGTATATTCACCAGAGGGGCTCTACCACAAGGTTCAGCAGTCTTGCTGACGATACACCGCTGACAATGACGTACATACTCGCGCACATCCCTGTCTAGATGTAGCCAGAAAAATCGTTGCCTCACCAAGCTGAGGGTTCTGAACTGACCCTGATGACCCGCGTGGTCATGAGTGCCTTTCAGCACCTCAGCCTTGAGAGCATCAGGAACCACAAACTGAAACCGCTTTGTCCTCAACAGGCTGTCTCTAGACACTCTATAAAGCACCCCATCAACAATCGCAAGTTTCTCCCAATGTTTCAGATACCTTACAACCAAAGCGTGTTCTTTCACTCTCTCCCTCCTCGAAGGCCTACGACGTCTCTCCACGTACTCTAACACACGGGAAAGAACTTTGTCATTATGTTGCTTGTCACGAAGTTCACTTACTGAGTAAGCAGGGAGACAGTCAAAATCAACATCAACCATCTGAGGTAAACTCTGCAGGGTTGTCAAAGCACGGACTCGTGCTCCAGCTTCCCACTCATTGTGAGACTCCAGGACTGCTGAAACAACATCACTTGGTATAATTGTCAAATTCTGAACGATTGAATCAGCGCGAGTTAACCGATCAGCACCATGCGCTGCCTGCCTAAAAGCATCTTGAACAGACAGATCAGACATATCTTTCATATTGCACCTAAAGCGATCAAATGATTCAGTCAGCAACCTTTGTCCTACGTTTACAAAAGGCACACGGCTTAAAGCATCAGCAACTGAATTCTGGGAGCCTGGGACATATTTGATGTCGAAATCATAACTGGCAGCTTCGCTACCCATCGCTGCTCACAACAGTCCAATTTCGGCTTAGTCATAATATGGGTCAGAGGATTATTGTCAGTGCAGACAGTGAATTTGTTACCTCTTAGCCAATGACTAAATTTGTCGCACACTGCCCATTTTAAAGCCAGAAATTCTAATCTATGTGCAGGATAGTTTCTCTGAGACCGAGACAGCGATTTACTGGCAAATGCAATTGGCCTAGCAATAGTGTCGCCCTCTTGCACTTGAGAAAGAACAGCCCCAATGCCATCCAATGAAGCATCAGTGGAAAGCACAAAAGGCTGATCAAAATTTGGGTGCGCCAGAACCACACTATTAAGCAAGGACGATTTCAGTGTCTCAAAGGCTCTAACATGGTCATCGGTCCAGTGCTCACGACTCAACTTACGGCCCTGAGAAGTTCTCTTCAGTCCCCAGCCATTCTTAGTCTTTCTCGTCTGGCCTGCAAGCAATTCAAAAAGAGGTTTAGCAATGGACGAATACTTGGGTATGAAATGTTGGTATAGTTTACCATGCCAAGAAATGACCTTATACGTTTTTGATTTGGAGTCACACCATCCTGTTCCATCAGATCAGTACAAGACATTCTTGCAATGCTCTCAACTTTACAAGGATCAGTAGAGACACCCATCTCATCAACTATGTGCCCAAGAAACTTCACCGATTTTCTGAGGAAAGAACATTTCTTTGGTGATAGCTTCAAGTTGTGACCACGCAATCTACTAAAGACCATGTCCAACCTCTCCAAAGCAGTCTTCTCATCGGGGGCAAAAACCAGAAGATCATCGAGGTAACAAAGGAGGCTCAAAAAGTTCTGATCGCCGAAAATCGCTGTCATCATTCTCATAAAACTACCAGGACTGTTACATAAACCCTGCGGAAGGCGGTTATATTCATACAGCCCCATCGGGGTAGTGAAAGCGGAGTACTTCCTGTCGTCACTGTGCAAGGGCATGTTGTAAAACCCTGATGTCAGATCCATAGTACTGAACAAACAATTACCACCCAGTGCAGCCAAGCAGTCAGCTTGGTGGGGAAGTGGGTACGCATCTTTGGATGTTCTTTTATTCAACCACCGAAAATCAGTGCAGATGCGTAGGTCCCCATTCTTTTTCCAAACCAGCACCAGTGGAGAGGCAAATTCGCTGGTTGACTTACGAATTATATCTCTCTCCTCCATCTCATTAAGCACTTTACGAAGGACCTGATAATGACTTGGAGGCACTCTACGGTATGGTAAACGAAAAGGTCTAGAATCGGTAAGATGAATCCTATGCACAAATCCCTCAGCCTTACCACAATCAAGGTGATGGCGGGAGAAGATACTCTCATACCTCAAAACAAGGTCCAGAAGACGTTTCCGACAACCTTCAGAAACCTCACACGAGTCAATGTCCAGCCCACTCAGACCAGCACGCTGCAGCTGCTCATTGAGCCCACTCACCCCTGCACCATGGCTTGATGTCGAGTCAGCCACCTGAGAATAGCTCAACAGGGGAACATCTTTACTGATAGGTACAACATCTTCCATGTCCTCAAGTGCCACACATGCAAACACATCAGCGATCTTGGCATTGCGTCTCAACAAAATCTTCTGATGAGAACAATTAATGAGCTTTAGTGGTACCCACCCATCACCCCACAAAGGTGTGACAAGTCTAGCCACTAACACATGTCTGGGAGCTGATCTGGAAGTAGTAGGTTCAGTAATCACAGTACTACCTGGTGAAATAATACAAGACTTATCCAACTTTCCCCACAACAGGTATTCACGGCCGGGTTCTAGACATACTGCTGAAGTGCACCTCACTGTACCAATCTTGTCTGGGATTTCTCCACCCTTCCAGCGTTCCACTCCTGCTAACATGGAAAGAAACTGTTCAGACTCAAAATCATTCAAACAAGGATTAGACAAAGCTTTCCAGTACGCAGCACAATTTTTAGACTGATGGATTACATGTTTGATCACATTTGTACCTATTATGAGATCATCCAGTTGGCCTTCAACAACCAGAGTAGGCACAATCATCTTACAACCGTACACTTCCATCTCAACATCATAAGCAGATTTCGGCTTCACTCGACTACCGCCACAACCTATTAGCACTACATCAAAATTGGACTCATTAACTTTTGTCAACACACCAGCATCAAGGAGCTTGGTCTCTGCCCTTTCACTCATCGTGCAAGCCATTGACCCACTATCGAGCATGCCACCTAGAGTTACCTTGCTCCCCACAATGACTGGTGTATAAAACAAACTATCACTTCTGCATATTGTGTTGGTGTTCTGTACGATGACATTTTCAGTAGAATCACAAAAGTCTTTGACCAGTGTTAATGCAGCTTCAACATCAGCATCAGTCATATGGGAGTTGTCACCCAGACCCATACATCCTCCCACCATATACGGGTCGATTAGTTTCCCTCAGACTGACCGTGCTGAGCAGACACTCTGCGTGGACATGTATTGCAAGTATGCTCTGAGGAAAAACAAGAAAAACACAGTCTCTCTCTAAGGCAATGAGTTTTGGTGGAATGGGTTCGTGCTTTGCAGACATCACAAATTTTCACTCCTTCACCTGGTCTAAAATCAGCACTACGTGAAGGACGTGCATTGCTATTCTTTCCCACCTTCTCCATTTAAAAAGGCATGACAATTCAGGGTCAGGACAATGCTTCACAAACATACGTGCCACTTCCAGGCTAATATTATCCATAGCTCTGCCCTGTCTGCGCAACCCTTCCTCAGCCAAATCAGCTGCTTTGTTTAGTCTGATCCAGTAATCGACAGGATTTTCTTTAGGCTCCGGACATGTTGAATAAAAATCAGCCAAAGGTAAACAAGAAGAAGCATTGCTGAAGTACTTGAGCAGTATGGAGTAAATAATGTCAGGGTTGCGTACCACATCTAAAGAATTATCACTCCTCAGTCCAATTTTCACAATGTCTCTTGCTTTGCCCATTAATCTTGACAAGATCTCATCAGCTTGGTCAGACACTGAACACTTCTGTTTGTTTAGCTGAGATTTTGTCAACTCAATCCAATCACAGACAGAGTATTTATCAGAACCATCACCTTTAAATATCACTGGTTCTCTGTCTGCTTTAACATGAACTGTGACCTGAGGCGCATCTTGTTTTACAGTATCAAAGTTATCCTCTTTTCCATGTTGTAAGTTAGAATTCGTATTCACAACACCAGTTTCAACAAGTCTTGCCATGATCGAATCGCCAATTTGTGCTCCAAGTCTACCCATCATATCAGTCAATTGTTGCAAGGCATGGTCAGTGTTATCAGCTCTTGGAGTGGAAACAAAAGGCCCGTCCACCGAAAACTGTCTCATTGTTGGGTTTGTTGCAGAATGTCCACGTCCTACACCCTTTTCACCATCACACATAGACTGGAG